>JXTC01000159.1:257810-281576 GCA_002914845.1 Trema orientale
TTAATAATCATAGTAATTAAAAATCAAAACTTAAAATAGTATGCAAATATAACACTAATATAAATTAAAATGCTATGTAATCACGTTATTATTGACTTTTTAATTATGTGAGGAATTGGGTGTCATTGGGAAATTTTGGATATCACAATCCTCCCCTCCTAATAAAAATTTCGTCCGCGAAATTTGCTTATCAAATAACTCTGGATATTGATTTTTCATTTCGTCTTCTCGTTCCCATGTAGCCTCTTCCACAGAATGGTTTCGCCACAGAACTTTCACTAGAGGAATCTTCTTATTCCTCAATTCTTTCTCCTTTCTGTCTAGAATCTTAACAGGACGTTCTTCATAGTTTAATTTCGGATCCAGTTCAAGTGGCTCCTGGTTAAGAACATGGGATGGATCTGATACATAATTTCTCAGCATAGAAATATGGAAGACGTTGTGTATACCTGATAATTCTGGGGGCAAGGCAAGTCTATAGGCGACACTCCCAACTTTCTCGACGATTTCATAGGGACCAATAAATCTCGGGCTCAACTTTCCTTTCTTTCCAAATCTCATTACACCTTTCGTAGGGGCCACTTTGAGAAATACTTTATCACCAACCGAAAAGTGTAAGGGTCAACGTTCTGGGTCCGCATAAAACTTCTGGCTATTTTGAGCTGCTATCATACGTTTTCTTATTTTCTCAACTGCCTCAGCTGTGTCTCTAACAATATCAAGACCCAAATATCGCCGTTCTCCGACCTCATCCCAGTGAACTGGAGATCTGCATTTTCTGCCATACAACATCTCATAAGGTGCAACACCTATCGTTGCTTGAAAGCTGTTATTATAGGAGAACTCAATCAGTAGTAGGTAATGGTTCCATGATCCCTGGAAATCCATGACATAAGCTCTAAGCATATCTTCCAAAATCTGAATAGTTCTCTCAGCCTAGCCATCTGTCTGAGGATGGAATGCAGTACTAAATTTCAATTTAGTTCCCAAAGCTCGCTGTACACTATCCCAGAATTTTGAAGTAAATCTGGCATCTCTATCAGAGATTATGGAAACTGGAATTCCATGAAGCCTAACAATCTCTTTAATGTACAAGGCAGCAAGTTTATCTATGGAGTAGGTCATAGAAATCGGAATAAGATGAGCTACCTTAGTTTGTCGGTCGACTATAACCCAAACTGCATCTTGTCGAGATATAGTCTTTGGTAACCCAACTACAAAATCCATAGCGATCTCCTCCCATTTCCACTCAGGTAATGGAAGTGGTTGCAGCTCTCCTGCTGGTCTTTTGTGCTAAGCCTTAATCTGCTGACAAGTTAAGCAACGTTCCACAAACTTGAAAATATCCTTTTTCATTCCTGCCCACCAGTAAAGACTCTTCAAATCGTTGTACATTTTAGTAGTACCTAGATGTACTGAATACGGAGTATTATGTGCTTCTGTTAGAATTTCTTCCTTAATATTTCTGTCATCTGGTACACAAAGTCTACCCTAGAATCTGATTACTCCTTCAAAAGAAATACTGAAATCTGACTTTTTCCCTGACTCCACTAATTCTTTATGCCTAATTAATTCTGGATCTTCTTTCTGGCGTTGTCTAATTCTATCTAATAAGGTAGATTGTAAAGTCATAGCAGATAATTTCTCAGTACTTAGCTTGATACCAAATCTACATAAATCTTCCTGTAGAGGTTTCTCTAACTTGTATAAAGCTGCCAAACTACCAGACGATTTCCTACTGAGTGCATCTGCCACAACATTTGCTTTTCCTGGATGATAACTAATTTCACAGTCATAATCTTTTACTAATTTTAGCCAACATCGTTGTCTCATGCTCAATTCCTTCTGAGCAAACAGATATTTCAAACTTTTATGATTGGTAAAAATTTCATAATGAATACCATACTAATAATGTCGCTAAATCTTCAATGCAAATACCACTGCTGGCAGTTCTAAATCATGAGTAGGATAGTTGCGCTCATAATCCTTCAGCTTTCTTGAAGCATAAGCAATAACTATTCTAATTTGCATGAGAATTCATCCCAGACTTTGTTTCGAAGCATCATTGTAAATAACAAACCCCTATGTACCTAAAGGTATAGTCAACACTAGTGCTGAAATTAATCTCTGCTTTAATTCTTAAAAACCCTTTTTTTTTTCTTTTTTTACTCATCAGTCCATATAAATTTATTACTCTTCCTAGTTAACTGTGTCAGTGGCATAGCTATTTAAGAGGATACCTCAACAAATCTTCTATAATAACCGGCCAAACCTAGAAAACTTCTGATATCTGTCACATTAGTAAGTCTAGACCAATTACTAACTGCCTCAACCGTAGCTGGGTCAACAAAATCCCATCATGAGAAACAATGTGACTAAGGAATGACACTTTTTCTAACCAGAACTTATATTTCTTGAAATTAACATATAACTCATTCTCTTTCAATATCTGTAGGATGATTCTCAAATGTTCTCTATGCTCCTCTCTAGATCGTGAGTATACTAAAATGTCATCGATGAATACAATAACGAACTTGTCTAAGAATTCCTTGAATACTCTATTCATTAAATCCATAAATGCTGTTAGAGCATTGGTCAGACCGAACGGCATCACTAGAAACTTATAATGATTATATCGAGTTCTAAAGCAGTCTTTGAAATATCTTCTTCTCTGATTCTTAACTGATGATAACCAGATCTCAAATCAATCTTCAAAAACATAGAGGCACCCTGTAGTTGATCAAATAAATTATCAATATGTGGTAAGGGATACTTATTCTTAATGGTAACTTTGTTAATCTCTTTATAGTCAACGCACAATCACAAAGTTCCATCTTTCTTTTTCACAAATAAGACTGGTGCACCACATGGTGAAAAACTAGGATGTATAAATCCTTTGTCTAGCAATTCCTGTAACTGAGTCTTTAGCTCCTTTAATTCTGCCAGGGGCCATCCTATAGGGTGTCTTAGAAATAAGTACAGTACCTGGTACCAAATCAATAGTAAAATCAATTTCTCTTACCGGTGACAAACCTGGTAAATCCTCCTGAAACACTTCCAAAAAAAATCTTGCACAACTGGCACATCTTCTGGCCTCAACTTCTACTCAACAGATGTATCAACAATACTTGCCAAATATCCTATACAACCTTTTTCTAACAATTTCTGAACTTTCATAGCTGATATCAAAGGAAACTTAGTTTTATATTGAGTACCCATAAATACGAACTGGTCGACATTGGGAGGATGAAATGTCACTATTTTCTTCTTACAGTCAACCTTAGCAAAATACTTTGACAGTCAATCTATATCCAAAATGATTTCATAGTCATCCATATCAAGCACAATTAAGTCTGCAAATAACTCTCTATCATCCACCATAACATAACAAACTCTCAAAATTTTGTCTGAATAAACAACCTTTTCAGAGGAAAGTGTGGCACCAAATAGAGTATTCATCTGATCCATAGGACGGCTCAGTCTCCTCAAAAATGTTAATGATGCATGGGAATACGTGGATCCTGAATCTATTACTACATGAGCTATAATGCCAGAAATTAATATCTCACCTGTGACGACAAATGGGTCTGCCTCAGTCTCAAGTCTAGTATATGTCTCTATCTCTGTCATAGCATACAGCCTACCACCAGGTTTCTTCGGATAGTTTTTCATTTCAGGATAATTCTTAATAAAATAACCATTTTTACCATATTTGTAGCATAACTATGCACCCTTACGATATTATCTTGACCCCGAGTAATCACCATACTGATATCTTGACATCTAAATCCATAACTCCATTTATAGCCAATAATATTGATTACCAGAATATGAATGCAATTAAAAAATTTATAACAGATATAAAAATGTATATCAAAAATTTACAGAGGAGTGAGGCTTCCTTTCCTTCCGGACGTGCGTATATAAGTGGTCTTCAGAATCATTTTTAAACATAAGCTCTGATACCAACTGTGGCATCCCCCGATCCCACACGCGTAGTAAGAGATATTCGTAAAAATATTCAGTGAGATCGGGAGGCGCCACTCCACTTAGAACTGGTAAAATCGGAAAAAATTAAAATTTTTTAAACTTTCTAGGAGAAAAAGGGAAATTCCACTCACTCATAATTATACATACTTTAATGCATACATATATACACCCTGGCAAAGTGGGCCTCTCATAAAATATACATAATGTACATACACTCAAAACAGGTACAAAATCCTCATGTCAGGAAACCACAGCATCAACATACTCATATACACAAGCCGCGGTCAGAAAGTTGGCACTCATCCTCTAACTCAAACATCGACAGTATCCTCTGCAATGTAAGAATATAACTGAGTATAAAACTCAATAAGTAACGCATGCAAATGCAGAGTGCACATGACAGAGAACAGATAATCATATGATTGGGATCCCTGTGTATATTGTATTGCCTGACAAGACCATGAATCGCATACTGAGCCACTCAGAGAACATATAACATATCATGAGCTGTATGGAGGTCTCGAGTCCCAAATACATCTCAAACCCCTCTGTGTACTGCAGAGGTCCACCCCATACCGCCGTCAGAGTGTTCCCGAAGGAACCATATTATCCCCGAAAGGACCAGAGTGTTCCCGAAGGAACCATAGTATCCCCGAAGGAACCATATCACATATTTGGGCGCTGGCCCGCCACACCCTATTCACCAATACTCGTCAGGCAATATAAATACACCACATGTTCATGTCTCATGCAAAGCTGAATGATAAATGCGTATGTACACATATCCACAAATTGCATATCCACATATTTCACAGATTCACAAAAACACAGAATTTCTTACATTGCAGGTGTGACGTTACTTACTTGGATTCCAAACTTTTATGAGTTTTCCTTTGTGAAATGCTCTTCGCTCAAGGTAGAATTTGACGTGTTCCTAATATTTTCCAATGGTAAGTTTATTTGGTCACTTAAAAAAAATTTCTTGTTTTTACTCTATGAACAAAATATGACTTATAACTTAGGAACCTAAACTAAGGAAGTCTGAACTAAATGAATTTACCATATAAAAGAAATGCATCTGACTAGCATAAACATAAATCTTTATAATTTAACTCCAACAAGAGAAGAATCGATCATTTCCACATATGTTAAAGAAAGAAAAGAAAGAAAAAAAAGAAAAGAAAATACCCCTGATTTCGTATAAATTCATCATAGGACATAGTAATAAAGTTACATTTCATAAATAGAGTTCCTTTAGTTATATATGAATTCATCCTCACAAGTATTATACAATTACAAAACCTTAAAATTGTTTCTATATATCTGTCCAAATAAGGATAAATAATAGAATTCCACTCAAAAGTAATGAAACAAAGATATAATACTACTTTTTTTCGAAAGTCTAATCTAATAAGATTATAAAATTGTCCTGATTCATGCCTTTCTCTATACCATAAACATACAAATATATATATATATAGATATAAATCCAAATATTAACGAAGGTAGTAGTTGAATTCAAGTCCATTTAATAACTATAGTCAAGGGGTACAAACAATCAAATAACAACCTCTTCTCTTTTCTTTTTTTTTTCTTTTTTTTTTTGGTATGACTTCAACGTTAAATAAATATCTATATACATACATATACACGTATTCCTTTAATAAGTAAAACACGAGAACAACTCGTGTATATATCACAAAATTAATGCCAAAAGATAATGAATAATAACTTTGTAGAATTACCTTAAAAAGGATCAGCACTCAAGATTACAATAGACTATTTTTAAGAAAAATAAACGATGATATTTTTGTCTCGTAGTTCACTAATTACCCTCCTTGCTACTGACCTGTTTCTCTCTTTTTTTTTTTTTTTTTTTTTAAATCTTTGGAAGTGGGATGAGAGAGGGAAAAGATGGTGAGAGTTCCTAATGACTCCACTAATTCGGCTACTGCTTGACTGACTCTCTTTCTTTGAGCTTAAAAAAAATATATCTAGAATAATCAAGGCTTTGCCGACTTAGCAAGAGTCGGTTGTTCCCCTCTATTATAGAATCAATAATACTACTAATGACGTGTTGTCAATAAGTGTGTACAAAAAAAATCAGACCTAATTCATTTATAGGAAAAGTAAGAATCAATTAAATAAAGAAAATCATATACATAGGACACTAACAATTTGAGTAAGATAATTAAAACTATGTGCCACCTTAATTTAATAACTTTAACTATGCTATTATTATTATTTCTTTTTTTTTTTTAAAGGAAACAAGATATAAGTACACATTTATAATTACAGACAATAGCACTAATAGGAATCAAATAAGGCATGTTTAAAATTTAACTTAAAAAAAACATAGATATATATATATACAAATAGGTTTCTAGAACATTTTCTAATTAAAACACACATATCCCATGTAAAAACAAAATTAACTATTATAAATTAAAATCACCTTAACAAGATACTCAAAGAAATAAAATAACACTAATGATTAGCCAAAATGTAAATATACAATATTTTATTAATTGGCTTAATACTCGTTAAAACTTGTACCAAGAGCATTTTCGGAGCATTTTACTGGAAAATATCTTAAAATCTAATAAGGGTTAATAATCATAGTAATTAAAAATCAAAACTTAAAATAGTATGCAAATATAACACAAATATAAATTAAAATGCTATGTAATCACGTTATTATTGGCTTTTTAATTATGTGAGGAATTGGGTGTCATTGGGAAATTTGGGATATCACAAATTTCAAGTATCCTCCAAGGTGTATCCTAGGAATGAAGCAGAGAGGATAGAGATGCATCAAGTACCATAGGCATCAATAATGGGAAGCCTAATATTCGCTATGATATGTACAAGACCAGACATTACACAAGCAGTGGAAGCCATTAGTCGATATATAGTGAATCATGATGGAGAGCATTAGAATGTTGAGAAGGAATTGGGAGGTATCAAAGTAACCTCAGATGCTGCATTATATTATGAAGGATTGGAATTTAATAACAAGTTAAGATAGTGGAGATCCGTATATGGCCGAGTAGATATGTAAGCAACATGAAGAATTAACAAGCGCAGAAGAGAGAGATTTTCCTAGTGTGAAGACATTATTGAAATCAAGTCTTCAAGTAGGAGATTGTTATCATATGTGAACATATGTGAATATATTTGTATGAACACATATAAATATATCTATGTGAAGATATGTGAACATATATGTGAAGACATGTGAACATGTGCATATGAACATATGTAAACATATATATATGAAGACATGTGAACATACACATGTGAACTCCTAAATAGTATGCAAACCGCATAAAAGTTGATGAAGTAGTGGTAAGCCTAGCCTATAAATAGAGGCTTTACATATTCATTCTCCTCATCCCATCCTCTTCAGATCCTCCTCCTTCTAAGAGAGAGTTCAATATCTGGAATTCCTCTTAGTATTCTACTGAGTTTTCTCCTAAATTGTTTAGAGAAAGTGTTTTATCCTATTTCAAGATAGAGATGTTCATTTGTATTCTCCTTATATTTAGAGAGAAATGAGTTGTAATTTCTTTTTCATAGTAAAATTCTTCACAGCCATGTCTATGGACGTAGCCTATATTTGGTGAACCACGTTAAATTTTGTGTGCATTATCTTTTTACTTTTTTCAAAGTTTTCTCAACCCGTATTTTAGCTGTGTATTGTTGCTTCTGCAAAACCAATTTCCTAGCAGATAATGTACAGATTGCCAATTTTTACATTTTCAATTCTCATAATCAAATGGAAACTCACCCTTTAATTCATACCTACACAAATATGTATATATGACTTCTTAAAAATTGTAAGATTTTACCTCTTTTTTAATGGATTTTTTAATTTTAGCCCAAAAAAAAAGAAAAACTTAGTTTATTTATCTGTGACAATAAAAACTTTGATCTTTAGTTATATCAAATAAAATCTTTGGATTTTAAAATCCTATCAAATTGAGTTCAAAACAATTATTTGATCAGAATTTGGTACACAAAATCACAAAACTACATATACGTCTTTGGTCTATATAGTGTTTTATACTTCTCGTGTGAAGTTATTCTAGTTACCTCAATTTGAGATGAAATAAATGACATCATCATATATCAATAAGTTAGCATATTTTCCTTAAAATAATAATAATAATAGTAAAAATAATAATAATAAATTAGCATCATTTCGTTGAATGAAATAAAATGAAAATAAAAATGATTCAAAAATATTAAATGGCTAATCTTAGTCATTATATATTTTCAACTCTTTTTTTTTTTGTTAAAAAAAAGACACCAACTTTCTTAATATAGAACGACATCATTTTCATCTCAAATTAGATTGCTTGACAATGAGAATATCCTCGCACAGTAACATATGACGTTGTATACCAATGGTACTTTAATTTGATTTTATAATCTAAATATTTTATTTGAAAAAACCAGCAACTAAAAGATTTTTTTTCTTTCTTTTTTTTTTAAATTTAAAAGATGCACTATTATATATATACATATATATAACTAGAAATTCAAAGTTTTTATACCAAAATTGAAAAACCCAAGTTTTTTTTTCATTATTTTTTATAATCATCTATATTAGTAAAATAAGAAGTCATCATTAATTTCAATCTATGAGAAGAAATTCTGGCTAGCTGATAAAGTTGGTCGTTACTAGTAATTGAAATATATGAAATATAATGCATGAATGTACACCGGTATGTGATCACTTGGAAGTTAGATTCTTGATGAGTCTTCACCAACCAGTTATATGTAGAAGTTTCGGCTACAAATTTGTTGACCTTCCAGAAAGAGTTTTGAAATTGGCGTTAGCATTATACAATTTGGTGCAAATCGATTTGTGGAAGGGAGTCATAAACGATTAGAGTTAGAGTCCAGCTACCGAAGAAATATCAACTATATGAAGGTATAAAAAAAAATTTCGTGGCATGCTTTTGTGGAAAGTTGACTCAAAATACAATTGGGTATATTCCAACAAGACTTTTTAAGTCTTCTCCTTACGCTCGTCGAAATTTCTAAAGTCATCTCCACTTACTTAGAATTTATAAGACACTCAGCGGTCCAAATGATTATAGTGCCTTTTATTCTGATCAATTGACAATTCCACAAATATCATATATATACACAGGTTGGTTATTAAATAAGTGATGGAATTATTATTAAGGATTAATAATATTAATGGCCCATGAATTATTCTCATTCTACTATGACTTTGAGAAAGAATTATGACTAATTGATTACTTCCATTTGGAACATAATTTCTTTAGTAATTACCGATAAACACTCTAAAGAGCTTTCGTAGCTTCTAAAAAGATAATGTATGGCAAATATTAGAATAAATCCTTCTCAAATACCACTGTATATATATATATATATATCTATATATGATCTTCAAATGTTTAGAATAAGATTAAATACATTAGAATTAGAGCCACTTCAGAGCTACCAATTCTATTTATGGAATAAATTTCAGCTATATCAGGTGTTTGATAAACCTATTAGAATCTTTCAAATATTTCATTTTTTAAGGGATTCAAATATTTCATAATCTACTACCTAAAAAGCAACTTTATTTGAAAGCGACCTATTTGCTAAAATATTTTAGAAGTGATTAGCAACGAATCCAACCATTTTTCACCACAATAGCTTTTCACCTTTTCCTTCTAGCTTTATCATAATAAGAATTCTATAAGCAGCACAATGATACAAAATTGGCTCTTAGTCGTTCTCAAACACTACTATATGTATGGTCTTCAAACGATTAGAACGAATTAACCTATGGACTAAGTGTGTGTTTAGCATATTATGACTCTTTATTTAATTTTTTACATTCTAATAAAAGACTGAGATTAGTTAAATACACGTAACATTACTCGTAACCTATGTGTAAGAGGACCATTCTTGAGAAAAATTACCGGTTCACATAATTGGATTTGATTATGTACGTATATGGGGAGGTATATATTGCATATAAGCTATTTAAAGAATTAAAAGGCCTATTGTACTGCATATTGCAACGTCTAATTTGATAAAAATTATGCTAGAAATGCAGAATAAGAAATTGTCATCCCATTCAATCGAATTAGGATGCCCCGATTTGACATGTATCTTGGTGGAAGTAATATGAAACTCAGAATTATAGGTGTGTTCAATACTCCCAAGCAAAAGGGAAAAATTGTCTATTTAAGTAAGAAATAAATTAGTTTGCTTATAGTTATACTTCGTTAAAAAAAAAAGAAAATTCTTATTTCTTTATGTTAAGTGGAATTAACCGCTCTTTTTAGTTTAGAAATAAATAAAAGTATATTTATGTCTGAAAAAGTAAATATGTCATGATTAATGGAATCTATTCATCGTATATTAGGCTTTAAGGACTTCGTACCATAACCATTGAGGCGAAGTTAGGGACCTAAAAATATGTCTTCATCAACAACCCTCAATTTTGTTGATCTTTACATTCTTCTTGACTTTATATCATGAGAATAAACTAGGCGACAACACTTGCAGTCCCGCATATATAGTGGAAGAAAGAATAAACATTTAAGGTTGAAATGTTCAAAAGTTACGGTTCAAGATGTGGAATTTTCACATTATTATTCACAAATTAACAGAAATAGAAAAAGAAAAAAAGAACGTGAAAGGAAAAAAAAAAAAAAAAAGATGCTAACGTTTTAATTAACCACAAATAATATTGTTGAGTAATGTTTACTCATAAGAAGAATATATTAATATATTAGATATAGATAGTATTGACGGAGGTTTTGTTGACGATTAATTTTATGAATTCGAGATATAGTTTGTGTGTGAAACAAATTGAGAAATAAAATAAAGTAAAGAGACATGAATTTTATAGTGGTTCAGCCCCAAAAAAGATAAGCCTACGTCTACTGTTCTTCACTATTTTCTAGAGAATTACAAGAGTTTCTCTAAGTCTCAAGGTAAGAGCAAAGAGAGAATTACAGAGAGTGTATAGTGAAGTGACTGTGAGATAAAAAATTATAAGACTGAGCCCCCCTATATAGATGCGGGTGGCTTTAAATTTCTCAATTATGAAAACGGGAAAGTAGATAATCAAAAAATAAAATTTTGGGTAATAATATAGAATTGGGTGATAACTAATAAATAGATTGCTTGATTTCTACTTAGAAGCTTGTTTTCCTTTCTTCGCAGATTATCTGTTTGAAGAAGCTTGATCTAGTTTCCTCTTCTGCTGGTTGCAAATTATCTATTTGAAGCATGCCGCACTTTGATTAAAAGGCACGCATGCGATCTGATGCTTCCACTTCACAATTGTTGACTTTCCTTCTCTAGCGCCCCAACACACCTCCACTCAAATTCGCTGCATTTACTGATGTCTTGATGCAAGTTGGAGTTCATCTCCCTCTTCATCCTTATATAAAGTCCGTAGTCGATTACTATGGCGTCATTCCATTTCAACTTACACCGAACACATATAGGTACATGGTAGGATTGTACATATTATATTATAAGCACAAACTAAGGACCCCTACCTAGAAGAATTCACATGGTTTTACTGCGTCAAGTCAAACCCTTCTGATGTCAGTTTCTATTATACATGCAAATAGCCGGGCTCTAAAGCGAAGACCATATCTAATGTTAGAAATAACATAGGTAAGTGGAAGGATGGCTTCTTCCACTTCGAATATGCCAATAATGGATTCTTTCAGCACGCTATTAAGTACTCGCCCTATTATGCTCGTATATTGTACACTTCATTTATTCTAACATGCCTTCTATGCTTTGAAGTTAATGGAGAAGAGCATCCTACGCTTGACTCGAACCAGCTCCTCCGTGTCAGCAAGATCAATGGACTCCCCGAAGAAGAATTCGACTGGAAAATCTTAGGAACAACAGAGAACTTGTTCGCTTCTGACCTTTTTCCTGAAGGTGCGAGCCTTCCATCATCTGTGAACCGTCCCAAGAGTGCTCTAAGTCCAAAGAAAGAACAAGCGTCTTCGGGTTCTAAGAAGCAAAGGCACCTTCATCCTTGGGGACTTCCAGCTCGAAGAAGCAGAATGGCGAAGCTTCTTCTTCAAAGAAGCGAACGGGACCGTAGCCCACCACTTCTCAACAAGAACAGCCAACCCCAGCAACTCCAATCACTGAAGGTAAATTTAGTTCTTTCTGTTTGTTGTTATTTTTTAATCCTCGCATACTAACTGTAATATCACTCTGCAGATATGACAAGAATCAGTAATGGTCTGTGGGCACCTCAATCAACACTAGTTTTTCGATCAAAATTGTGGACCCCCAAAGACATTCCTCCATCAAAGAGGAAAGAGAAGGCTGACTCTTCAAAGAAAAGAAAAGGAAGGTCACCTTTGATGATGTCTCTTCTAGCTCACCTCCTCCTCCCTGAACAGCAAAAACTACGTGCCCAGATCAACCGAATAGACAGTCTGCTCTATCCTCTTCTGGGGCTCTCTCAAGCCAGGTTGACAAAGATGAAGAGCTACTCGCACTTCTTTGCCAACTCCCTGAAAAGGCTAGCTTAAGTGCGGCCTTTATTGACGGCTTCACCTCGATAGAAGGCTGGGATATGATAAAGAGGAGGCCTCACAAAGTCGTATTCAGTGCCACAATGCAAATGCTGGCAAATGTAAGTACCATTCTTCTCTATTCACATATTCAGCACCCTTTCTTTTACTAACATCTTTGTTTTCTAACTGCAGCGGGTGCTGTTCTCATATACGACCCTGTCCTCGAGTGTATGGAGAAGGGAGAAAAGGTCGAAGAGATGGCCTAATCATACGAGGTCCTGAAAAAGGCGCATGAAGAGGAGAAAAATTCCTTCAATTTTGAAAAAAAAAAAAAAAAAAAACAGCTGCAACAAGACCTAGCCACTTTAAAAAGGGAAAAGGAGAAGCTTGAGGAGTGAATAAAGGAGTCTGAGAAAACCCTCTCTCAACATCCAAATGCTCTAAGAGAGGATGGTCGCAAGGCTATCGAGGACATTCAGGCCACTGACGGCAAGGAGCTTAAAAACAAGGCCAGGGACATCGCCAGATCCACCATCATATACAATATCTACCGCGAGCATCTGAAGTTCGACTTCTCTTTCTTGGGTATAGAAATAGACAAACTCGTTGAGAGTTGGAAAGCAGATGAAGCCGCCAAAGAAGCTGCTAATGGTGGTAGGGGTGCATCAGCAAAATAGTCTCTTCTTTCTTGTTTTTTTTTTTTTAGGGAACTATCCTTGTAAAGTTAAAGACAAATGCAGACTTGCCCCATTTATTTTGTAATATTTTGCTTGCATACGGGTGCGGGCTTATATTTATGATTTTTTTTTAATCCTGCATAACAAAAATAAAAGCACATCACATAATAATATATAAATACATAATTTAACTAAGTAGTCAATCACTAGAGTGACTGATCGGTACGCTATTGTGATTCGAATCCACAACTTAACAGGTTTTAAGCATTAGGATTGGTTAGCTCACTTATGAAAAACAACGAGCATGAGTGATGCGAACTCAATATTCATTTTTCCAAAGTTCTATATCAAAATAGATTGAATAGCAATATATCACATCGAAGTATGGACTTTTTGCTTAGTCATTCTTTTGTTTGAGGACGGATATTGTGTAATACGACAATCTAAGGCATGAAAAGAGGAGAAAATCCTAGGATTTTTAGAAATTTTAGAAATTCATTGATCTAAAATTCTAACCCCTCTAAATAAACATTTGCATAGTTCCTTAGGAAGCGAGTAAGAGATTATTTACTTTGATCCTACTGCCCTCGAGTTTTATAGTGTTCAAAGACGGCCATAAAACTATAAAAGACGAACTAATAAAAAGAAATAATATGATAAATTGAAGAAATAATGTCTTTATTTATAAATTCGAATGATGAATGGCCATTGAAGTTATATGAAGGTACACGAAGATTTTTATTGATAATAACGACGAAGCTGCTCTGCATTCTAAGCATGCTCGATCTTTTGTCCTCTAGTGTGAGCTAATTTGTATGTCCCAGGTTAAACGATAGCGTCTATAACATTTGGCCATTCCTAAGAAGGTCCAAATACACCAGCACCGTGCTCTTTAGTATTAAGGAGAACTTATTGAAGGACAAGATCCCCAACTTCAAATTATCTACTTTGGACTTTAGAATTGTAATAGCAAGTAGTACGCTATTGGTACAATGCAATTCGTAGCTGAGACTATTCACGTCTTTCTTCTAAAAGATTGAGCTTAATCCTCAACAATATATTATTTTGATCTTGGTTAATAGTAGATCGTCGCAAGGAACTCGCACTAATGTCAACTAGGACCATTACTTCATAACCATAGGCCAGAGAGAATGGACTCTCTCCAGTAGTAGTACGTTGAGTAGTGCGATAAGCCCATAGTACTTCTGGAAGCATCTCTGGCCAAGCTCCCTTGTATTCTTCCAGCTTCGCCTTTAAATTCTGTTTTAGTACCTTTTTTCTAGCTTCAACCTGACTATTGGCTTGTGGATGAACAACATTTGAGAAAGTTTTCTTAATACCCAAGTTATCGCAGAAGTTGCAAAACTCATCGTAGTCGAATTGTTTTCCATTTTCAGAAACTATCGTTTGTGGTATACCATATCGGCAGATGATAGACTTGTAAACAAAATCTGTCATCTTCTTTGCAGAAATAGTACTCAAGACTTCAGCTTCTGTCCACTTAGTGAAATAATCAACTGTGACTATCGCATACTTCAATCCACCTCGTGCCACTAGGAGTGTTCTAATAATATCAATTTCCCACACTGCGAATGGCCATGGACTGGTCATCGAAGTAAGAGGAACAGGAGGTGATCTTGGAATGGTTACAAATCTCTGACATTTGTAGCATTTCCGGACAAATTCTATAGCATCCTTCTTCATAGTGGGCCAAAAATATTCTTGCCTGAGTACTTTATTCACAAGTGTCTGTCCCCCAGAATGATTTCTAGATATCCCTTCAAGAATTTCTCTCATAACATAGAGCACGCTTTCTTCATTAACACATAAAAATGATGACGAGCTAAAACTTCTCTAATAGAACCTTCCGTCATAGATAATATAGCGAGCTGTCTTCATTCGAAGTCACTTTGCATCGTCTTTATTCTCGGGAAGGTCGCCATCTTGTAGATACTTCATTATAGGACCCATCTGGTTTCTGGTCAATTGGCATGGTCACTTAAGGCTCTACTTCGATACTCGGTTTTGCGAGGAATTCGACAGGAACTACCTTTAGTAACTCTGCATCTTTCGTCGAGGCTAGTTTGTCTAGAGCGTCTGCTTGAGTATTTTAGTGTGAAAAAGCAGCTGTATGCTGTAAACAGTGAATGTCGAGAGTAGTTTCTGCACCTCTTAGAGATAGGCCAGTATCTTTCCCCCTCTGGACGGGTAGTCTCCAATCACTTGACAAACGACTAACTAGGAATCACTGTATATCTCGATCATCCCAACCTTTATTTCTTGTGCGAGCTTGAGTCCAGCTATCAACGCCTCATATTCTGCTTCATTTTTTGATGCTAGAAAGCCGAAATAAAGTGCACAGTGGATATTATGCCCTTCTGGGCTTATTAACGTCAAGCCTGCACCAGCACTATTCTTATTTGATGATCTATCAAATAGATTTTCCACAATTTTGTTAAATCTATTGTAGGTTTCTCAATTACTTCTGCGGGAAGATTGACATTGTAAGTGAACTCGGTAATGAAATCTATGAGAGCTTGACCTTTAATCATAGTACGAGATTGAAAATTGATGTCGAATTGGCTCAGCTCGACTGCCTACTTGAGTAATCGTCTTGAAGCTTCTAGCTTTTGCAAAACCTATTTTAATAGAAAATTCGTGAAAACCTCGATAGAATGCATGTGGAAGTAGGGTCGAAGTTTTCGAGATGCAATGACAAGCACTAGTGCCAATTTCTCCAGCTCCGGATATCTTGTATCGGTATCGAGTAGTCTTTTGCTCACATAATATATAGGTCGCGGTATATTTTCTTCTTCTTGAATTAATACAGCATTTGCCGCATACTTAGAAACAACGAGGTATAAATTTAGCTTTTCTCCTTGTTTTGGTTTCGACAAGAGTGGAGAAGAACTTAAGTGTTTCTTCAACTCTTGGAATGCCTGCTCGCACTTCTCAGTCCACTTAAACTTCTTTGAACCTTTCAACACTTCAAAGAATGGTTAGCATTTGTCAGTTGATCTTGATACAAATCAGCTCAGTATGGCTAGCCCGCAAGACTTTGCACATCTTTCGGCCTGCGAGGTGATTGCATGTTGATTAGTGCTTGGATCTTTTGGGAATTAGCTTCAATACCTCGTTGATTGACCATGAATCTCAGAAACTTTCAAATCCTACTCCAAGTGCATACTTATGGGGGTTCAGCTTCATCTGATACTTTCGTAGTATTTTGAACATCTCGTCAAGATGTTTGATGTGATTTTTAGCTTTCTTCAACTTCACCAAAATATCATCAACATATACCTCCATTATCTTGCTAATCTGTTTCGTGAACATCATATTGACAAGTCATTGATAAGTTATTCATGCATTGATGAGTCCAAATGGCATCTTCTTGCAGCAATATAATACTCGATCAGTGATGAACGAGATATGTGATGGAATTTGGAGCCTAACACTTAGGAAAAATCATATTTGCACGTAAATATGGAAAAATACATGATCACATTATGACCGCAATGGAAAAATTAGTGGATTTAAGTTTTAAATTTTTTTTATGAAAACAGTTTTCATAACCATAGAATATGCATACATCATTGATAACTCTATGAAAATAGAGTTATTTGGCATGTTTTTGAGTCTTAGGATAGTTATTTCAAAGGAATAAATTGTCTAGTTTAGGTGCCTTTCTTTATTTTATTTTAGTCTTTGTTGTTTTTGGTGTTTAAGATCTAATTTAGTCAAAACCTATTTTATTTCTTTTAAGTTTTAGTAGAATTGTGAATTCTGGACTTGAGTTCTGCAGAATTTAAATAGCAGTATCTTGGAAGAAAAGCTGAACTTAAGTCAAAGCTGGAAGTAACTTTACTGCAGCAGCACGTCGGAGCAATACTGAACAGCAGATTCCTTTTTCCAGCTGGCATCTTTTACGCACAGCTGGTGCTGACAGCTAATATTAAATACCAGCTAAAGGAAATGAAGCAAAAGTGGTTCTCACTCCTTTATTTGGCTGACACGTGTGTTAGGGTACCTCACCTACCCTAATATAAAAGGAAACGTGTACTATAAGAAAAAAAGAGAGAGCTTGGCGGCTGAGCTAAGAGAGATATACGGAAAAGGATTAAAGAAAGAGGGAATAGTACGGAGAAGAAAGGACGAAGAAGAGGAAGTACTAGCAGCTCCAGCTAGAACTTTCTTTACTTCTTTTATTCTGCTTTGTGTTTAATTCCTTTTTCTTTTCTTGAATTTTTTGAAATCAATGGAGTATTTTAAGCTGCTGATGTTTACATTTCAGACTATAAGCTAACTTTCTTTAGTTGGGATATTGATGAATCTAAGGTTGTAATGACGGATTAAATATTGCTTTAAATGTTTATGGTAGTTTCCTCTTGTTCATTCAAGTGAGCTTGATTGTTAATTCTTTATATTGGTTGGCCACCAATATTTAGGATAAATAAATTAGGATTAATTCTGGAAAGTTTAATATTAGTTAGATCTAGCATGAATGATGCATGTTTCAAGTATCTCTTTAGTAGATCTTTGAATTAGTAACGATATAGGAATATATTGTTGCCATGTATAACCCATTGAAAATTGATGCTATAAATGGTGTTTTAAGAACTGGGTCAACATAGGAATATGTTAAATCTGGTTTGATGAACTTAAAACATAATAAATTCCGAAGATTATCATGTACAGATTGAATTTTCGGTTACTGGAGTGATATTGCCATAAGCATTTCTGCAGTATTTGTACCTAGATTTGCAACCAAGGAGGATTCAATAATCCCAGCTCAAATATTTCCATTGATTTACACTCTCTTGTTTAGATCGTGTTGCTTTATGCTTGGAATTTATATTTCTACTTACATTTGTTAGTTTCTATTATTTTGTTACAAAGTTTATTTCTAAATTCTTAAACTAGCTTGTTTGGCATTTAGCTTTTCAAAATAATTTTGGTAATCAATCCCTATAGAGACGATACTCGACTCACTACTATATTACTTGTTCGGCACGTGCACTTGCGTAGCAATTATAAAATCTGTAACAAGTTTTTAGTGCCGTTACCGAGGATTGGGATAACTAAAGTTAATTGTAGAAGCTATTTTGTTTTTCTTGCCTTTGTTATTTTTTTATTTGTTTGAGTGGTTGTTTTTGCAGGAGTTTATACTCTTTATATAAATAATCAGCGAGATCAAGAGTTGGTGCCCGTAGATCCTGAGATTGAAAGAACATTTCGAGTAAGAAGAAGGGAGCAACAACAAGGTTTAGCTGGTGTAGAGGAATGGCTGAAGCTACTGTTGCTAAAAATGCTGTAGCAATGGCAGATGACAGAGATAGAGCAATCAGAGAATATGCTATTCCTACACTCAATGGGCTGAATCCTGGCATTGTTAGGCCCGAAATTCAAGCACCTCAGTTTGAATTGAAGCCGGTTATGTTTCAAATGCTCTAAACTATAGGGCAATTCAGTGGGGTACCAATAGAGGATTCACATCTTCACCTTTGGTTATTCATTGAAGTGTGTGATTCGTTCAAGTTGCAAGGAGTCACGGATGAAGCTCTAAGGCTAAAGTTATTTCCATACTCATTGAGAGATAGAGTAAGAGCATGGTTGAACTCAATACCCCCAAATTCGGTGGCCACATTGAACAACTTAGCAGAGAAATTTTTGATGAAGTATTTCCCACCAACGAAGAATGCTAAACTCTGAAATGATATTACCTCTTTTCAGCAGTTGGATGGGGAATCATTATATGAATCATGGGAGTGCTTTAAGGAGTTGCTAATAAAGTGCCCACACCATGGAATCCCCCATTGGATCCAAATGGAGACATTTTATAATGGTCTCAATTCTCATACTCGGTCAATGGTGGATGCCTCGGCTAATGGTGCTCTTCTTGCAAAGTCCTACAATGATGCGTATGAGATTTTGGAGCGAATGGCTAACAATAATTATCAATGGCCAACTAAGAGTTGCTGCTGGGAGGCGTGTCGCTGGAATTCATGATGTAGATGCAGTCACAGCCCTGACAGCGCAAGTTTCATCGCTATAGCTGCCCATCTAACCCTGCTTCAGTGTGTTATGCTGGGAACTTTAACAAGAACAAAAATCTATTTTCAAATACTTACAACCAGGGATGGAGGCAGCACCCTAATTTTTTATGAAGCAATCAAGGAGTGAGTTCATATACAACTCCAAATAGACCAGCCCATCCACCTGGTTTCCAATAGCATCTGCCACAGCAACAACAGTATCAGAAACAGCAACATTCAGAGTAATCCAGCTTAATTGAAGCATTATTGAAGGAGTATATGGCGAAAAATGATACAATAATTCAGAACCAGTCCGCCATAATTCAGAGCCAAGTAGCTTCACTTAGAAACTTGGAGAATCAAATAGGGCAGTTAGCTAATGCCTTGAATGGCAGATCCCAAGGTTCATTACTAAGTGATACGAAGAATCCGAGGCGTGATGGTAAGGAACATTGTAAAGCAATCTCTTTAAGGAGTGGGAAAGAGCTGGAAGGTCCTGAAGTAAGGCCTAAACAACTAAAAGAGCCCTCTTCAATCCAAGGAGAAGAGGAGAAGGAAGATAGAGTGGAAAAAGTAGCAAAGCAGGCTGCTCAAAAAGAGAACTCTGCTGTAGCATCGTGGCAGCAAAACTGCCCAGAAAAGTATAATGACAGACCACCGCTGCCTTTTCCTCAACGATTTCACACGCAGCAGCAAGACAAGCAGTTTAATAGATTTTTACAAGTTTTGAAGCTGCTGCATATCAACATACCACTGGTGGAAGTTTTAGAATAGACGTCAAAATATGTTAAATTCATGAAAGACATCCTATCCAAGAAAAAAAGGTTGGGAGAGTTTGAAACAGTGGCACTTACCAAAGAGTGCAGCTCAATCTTGCAAAGTAAAATCCCTCCTAAACTTCAAGACCCTGGAAGTTTTACAATACAATGCTCTATTAGTGATACCTATTGTGGGAAAGCCTTGTGTGATCTAGGAGTAAGCATAAACTTGATGCCCATGTCAGTTTTCAGAAAGTTGGAAATTGGGGAAGCAAGACCAACTACAGTTACCCTTCAGCATGCAGATAGATCGTTTGCTCACCCTGAAGGAAAAATCGAAGATGTTTTAGTTCGGGTGGACAAGTTCATATTTCCCGTGGATTCTATTGTGTTAGACTATGAGGCTGACAAGGAGGTACTTATAATCTTAGGCAGGCCGTTTCTAGCTACTGGAAGGACATTGATTGATGTGTAAAAAGGAGAGCTCACTATGAGAGTTGATGATGAGTAGGTCACTTTCAATTTTTTGAAGGCCATGCAATTTCCGGATGAGAGAAGAGTGTTCAGTCATCAATGTCTTAGATTCACATGTGATTAACGAATTCCAGAAAGCTTGTGATAACAACATGTTCTCGATGCCCAAAAAGGTCAATTTAGCGGAAGAACCAGAAGAAAAAGGCTATGTTCCATGGGTGAAGACAAAGCATTCACTTGCTAGACCGGGAAAACAATTTGAATCTCTTGTATTAGAGAAGAGTTTCAAGCTTTCTAAACCATCTGTTGAAGAGCCCCCAGCTTTAGAGTTAAAACCATTGCTCTCTCACTTGAAGTATGCATATTTGGGTGACTCAAAAACATTACCGGTAATTATTTCTTCAGCTTTGAGTTTGGGGCAAGAGCAGAAATTACTTTCAGCACTAAGGAAGTTCAAGAAAGCAATCGGATGGACAATTGCCGATATCAAGGGGATTAGCCCTACAATCTACATGCATAAGATTCTGCTAGAAGATTGCTTCAGTAACTCTGTAGAGCAGCAGCGAAGACTAAACCCAATCATGAAGGAAGTTGTGAAGAAAGAAGTGATAAAATGGCTGGATGCAGGGATAATCTACCCTATTTCAGATAGTTCATGGGTTACCCCAGTTCAATATGTGCCGAAAAAGGGAGGTGTAACAACTGTGGCTAATGATAATAATGAGTTAATACTCACAAGAACAGTAACTGGTTGGAGGTTGTGCATGGATTATAGAAAGCTCAACAAGGCCACAAGAAAGGATCATTTTCCACTATCGTTCATCGACCAAATACTCGATAGACTTGCTGGTAAGGAGTATGACTGTTTCCTGGATGGATACTCAGGCTATAACCAGATAGCTATAGCACCAGAGGATCAGGAGAAGACAACTTTCACCTGCCCTTATGGGACTTTTGCATTCAGGAGAATGCCATTCGGACTCTGCAATGCTCCAGTAACTTTCTAGTGATGCATGATGTCCATTTTCAGCGATATGGTGGAAAAGACCCATGAAATTTTTATGGATCACTTTTCTGTATTTGGGGAATCCTATGAAGATTGCTTCTGAATTTGGAAAAGGTGTTGGAGCAATGTGAAGAAACAAACTTGGTCCTAAATTGGGAAAAATACCACTTTATAGTGCAAAAAGGCATTGTATTGGGTCATAGAGTTTCCAAGCATGGCATTGAAGTGGACAAGGTAAAAATTGAAGTTATTGAGAAGCTACCATCACCAACATCAGTTAAAGGCATTAGGAGTTTCTTGGGACATGCAGGTCTTTACAGGAGATTCATAAAGGATTTTTCAAAGATTTCCAAGCCGTTGTGTATCTTGCTAGAGCAAAACAGATTCTTTGAGTTTAATGAAGAGTGTATGCAAGCATTCTTGGAGCTGAAGAGAAGACTTGTTTCTGCCCCAATTATAGTAGCTCTGGATTGGTCTTTACCACTTGAGCTGATGTGGGATGCAAGTGATCATGCAGTTGGAGTTGTATTGGGACAAAGAAAAGAGAAGGTATTCCACTCCATTTACTATAGCAGTAGGACTTTATCTGATGCTCAATTAAACAACACCACTACCGAGAAGGAGCTCCTAGCTGTTGTTTTCGCCTTTGATAAATTCAGATCCTATCTTGTAGGAACAAAAGTCAATGCTTATATAGATCATTCAACAATTAAGTATCTCATTGCAAAGAAGGATGCCAAACCGAGGTTGATTGGAGGGATACTGTTATTGCAAGAGTTTGATTTGGAGATAAAAGATAGGAAGAGCTCTGAGAATCAAGTTGCAGATCACTTATCAAGATTAGAAGTAAGAAATGAGAAGGAGAGCAAAGAGCCCATTCAAGAGACATTCCCAGATGAATAGCTTCTAGTTGTACAGCAGATGGCTATTCCATGGTATGCAGACTTTGCTAATTACATAGTTAGTGGATTACTCCCACCTGATATGAACAGCCAATAGCAAAAGAAATTCTTCCATGATGTGAAAGCCTACTGTTAGGACGAGCCTTACCTATACAAGCAATGTGCAGATCAGATTTTGCGAATGTGTGTTTCTAATGAAGAAATTCATAGCATCTTACATCAATGTCATTCATCTCCATATGGAGGACATTTCGGAGGTTTTAGAACGGCTGCTAAAGTCTTGCAATCAGGCTATTATTGGCCAACCATCTTCAAAGATGTTCATGAATTTGTCAACATTTGTGATAGGTGCCAAAAAGTTGGGAATATCTCACAAAGACATGAAATGCCCTTAAACAATACTCTGGAAGTTGAGTTATTTGATGTGTGGGGCATAGATTTCATGGGACCATTTCCTCCATCTTTTGGGAATCTTTACATCTTGGTAGCTGTAGACTATGTATCTAAATGGGTGGAAGCTTCGGTATTTCCCACAAATGATTCCAAGGTAGTGGTGAAGATCTTACACAAGAATATTTTCACATGCTTTGGTACTCCAAGAGCCATCATCAGTGATGAAGGAACACACTTTGACAGCAAGCAATTTGAGAATCTTTTGGCCAAATATGGGGTGAGGCACAAGATAGCGACAACGTACCATCTGCAGACAAGTGGCCAAGCAGAAATTCCCAATAGAGAGATCAAAATACTTTTGGAGAAGGTTGTGAATCCTACTAGGAAAGATTGGTAAACAAGGCTTGATGATGCTCTTTGGGCCTACCGAACAGCCTTTAAAATACCCTTGGGGATGTCGCCATATAGGTTGGTCTTTGGAAAATCATGTCACTTGCCGGTGGAGTTAGAGCACCGAGCCTATTGGGTGATGAAAAAGCTGAACATGGACCTGATAACTCTATGAAAATAAGTTATTTATGTTCTTTTACTTAAATATTTTGTGTGTTTTTGAGTATTTTTAGTTTAATTTAGGTTATTTATAGTTAATTTGATTTTTAATATTTAGATATAATTTTTTATTTAATTTTATTAGATTTTAGGTATTTAATTTAATTTATTTATTAATTTAGTTTTATCTAAATTCGGATTAATCTTTTTATTTAATTTAGATTTAATTTTGATTTTATTTTGAATTTAGGTTTAAATAAAAGAAAAAGAAAAAGGGAAAATTCAGAAAAGGGAGCTCCAGTCACGCGAGTAAGAAACGAGAAGTGCAGGCGCGATCTCGGCCGTCGATCTCGATCGAAATCCACCAGGCGGGCGCGTGGAGTTCACGCGGATGGGCAGGCAAGTGGAGACAGGGGACAACTGTGGGCCCCGTGGCTACAGCTGTTGCCAG
>JXTC01000159.1:290168-318844 GCA_002914845.1 Trema orientale
TTTTATTAGTTGATCTTTTACTGCAGTATTGTCCCTGTGATATATTGTCGATCTTAGATAACTAGTAAGATAAATTCTTTTTGGTCGTAATTAGAAGAATTTCTCATATTGAATACTTCAGATTAATATTTGTTCGTAACTGCTATATTTTTCGGTTATGTGTTTGGGATGTGAAACATATAATTGAGTGATAAATAGGAATCAAAGTTGGTGACAGTTAGATGAACAATTAAGTGAATCTTGAAGCCTTGTTTTCTCATACTGGTGTTTTCATTTATTATTTTGTGATTATTTTAATTTATTGCTCAGTTTATTTTTATTTTCAATTTTTCTTTCTATTTTTCATTACCTTTTATTGTTAATTTACTTCTTTGTGGGATCGACACCTTAATCTATACTGCGATATCCGCTAGTATATTTTGAGCGTAGACAGGACCTTCAAGTTGCTGGAGAGACACGGTTGCTATAGCTAAATGAGCTCGATGAATTTTGGATGTGTGCTTATGAGAGTGCCAAGCTATACAAGGATAGAACAAAAAAAATGGCATGACAGAAAGATCCAACAAAGGAGCTTTGAACCTGAGCAGCTAGTGTTGTTGTTTAACTCCCGATTGAAGCTTTTTCCTGGTAAATTGAAATCCAGGTGGTCAAGTCCATTTAAAGTTGCTAAGGTCTACCCATATAGTACTGTTGACTTGCTAGAAGAGAACTCAGGCCGCCAATTCAAAGTCAATGGCCAGAGGATAAAGCATTATTGGGGAGCTGAGTTTAATAGAGGGAAGACGTCAATCACCCTACAAGAGCCATGAATGTGCAAGAAGTCGGGCTGTTGACTCTAAACCAAGCGCTGAGTGGGAGGCAACCCACTATATATTCTTCATCTCCATCTCTTTCAATTCTTTTCTTCTTTTACTTTCTTTTTCAAAAAAAAAAAAAAAAGAGCAAGGAGGTGTAAAACTTGATTTTTAATCTGTGGTTAATTCTTGCGCAGGGAAACGTGCCTAACAGTGGAGACAAGTGGGAAAACAAGAGCTCAAGAAGGATTTCTGGTATTCCAATCCAGAGAGGCAGATTCCCAGGAAATGATAGGTTGCTACCGCAATAAACGCAGCGTTAAAAAATTGCTACAGCAATAGGCCCAGGTCCAGTATTTCAACCAAAAAAAAAAAAAACACTAAACTGTGGGCGGCAGTTGTAGGGCATCAGATCTGCCACGTGGGGAGTGGGGTCTTTTACAAAGCCGCTATCAACCCATGAACCCCACTAAGAAAAAAAGGGGGAGAAAGTGGGGTAATTTTTTCCCCCTTTTTAAAAACCCTAGCCCCACACAATCTCCATCGACAGCAACTTTATTTCAGTTCCCACCTTACCAACTTTTCTTCATTGACGGCATTGCCTTTTTTTTTTCCGATTAGAGTTTCGATTTTCACTCAAGTTTGGGGGAGAAAACTCAGCTGTTGTGCGAGAAATGGGAATCAAGCGAGTAGCTCGCAAGGCCTCTAAAGCAGTCAAATTTGACTCTGAAGCAGCCGAGGCAAGATATGAAGAGCATATCAAAAATCAGCCATTGGGTGTCGAGAAGGGGTTCGCGTGGAACAATAATGAGCCACTGGGACAGCCACCGTTCATTGTCGACGTCATTATACAACATAACTGGCAGCTCTTTTGTGCCCATCATGAAGACCCGATTGTGCCATTGGTCCGTGAGTTCTATGCTAACTTGACTGATCCTGAGGAAGACACAGTGTATGTCAAAGGTGTTCAAGTTCTGTGGAGCGAGGAAGCCATCAATACTCTTTTCGGCTTGGGAGATCCGGTGGATGAACATTCTGCATTCGTTGAAGACGTCATAGAACCAGAGTTGCTCATAGTGCTGGAGACGATTGCAGCAGCAGGGGCAGAATAGAACGTGCCATCCCATGGTGCCTACACATGCCTTCGTAGCTCGCTAACCCCGCCCACAAAAGTCTGGTACCATTTCCTAAAATCCTGTTTGTTGTCCACCACACACGGCAAAATAGTTTCCAAGGATCATACACTGCTCTTGTACACCATGCTGACTGGTAAATCTATTAACGTGGGTCGGATGATTCATAGGGAAATTTGGACTTATGCTGTGAGGAAGCCAGGGGCTCTCCTTACCTGGTCAATGAAGAAAAGTTGCATAATACTGGCGAAATTGATGCCATTGTTATGGCCCGAATTGCCCAAGAAGGACCAGCTGATTCTACCCATTGACCCTCATCAAGCAGACCTACTGTAGCATCCAGAAGCAGCACCAACAGTGATATCCTTTAACAACTGAGATCCCTAGAGGAGTGAGTGAGTCAACAAGAGGTTCAACAGTACCAGTTGATGTCAATTCTGCGGCAGTCTCATAAGCAGCAACAATAATACTAGGCTTATGCAAGGGAACGGGACAATGCCCTAAAGAAGTCTCTGCAGAAGAATTTCAGAAAACCCATTCCAATTTTCCCTCCCTGCATTTCCAGAAGAAATACTTTAGGACTTGGACGATGAGGACAAGGCAAAATCTGATGCAGATGGGTCCAATGGAGCTGCAGAGTAACTGTGACAGGGAGTTTTCACCTCTTTACCCTTTTCTTTTTATTTCTTTATTTGCTTTTTATTTTGTGTCGCAGTTAGGACACTGCTTGTTTTAAGTTTGGGGGGGTGATAGTTTATCTATTTGGTGTTGGTTTATCTTTTGATCTGATTTTCTTTCTTTTGTGTGTTTAGTGGGTCGGTCAAGTTGTTTTATATGGTTGTTTGTTAATTACTGTTTGTGTTCTGTTGCTCTGGTGTGTTGCAGCATTGTGATCTTATGAAATTCACCCTGCTTTAAAAAATTTTTCAGCTTATGAGATGAATTGCCGTGAATTGAATAGTAGGGATATTTGTTTCAGATTGCTTTTATATGTGAAATTTCCAATTTTTTTTGTACTAGAGCTATGGATTCGAGGACTTTAGGAAAGCTTAGGAAATCTTGAATAATTGTGAGGGTTTAAGGTTCTAGAACTGATTTTGTGAATCCCTTGAGGCAAAATTTAGGAGACTAAACATGAAAGACTTAGTGTAGGCATGATACATTAAAAGTAAGATGAGCTTAAGTTTGGGGGAGTATATTTCATTCAAAAAAAAAAATATTGTCAATGAATAATGAATACTCCACCATTCTGAACTGCTTAGTAACCAGGGGTAACATGAGCTCCATGTGTACCTTTGTGTCAAACAGTAGTCTAGAATATGAGTATGCTTCAGCGACTCTGGTAGTGACTTTGCTGAGTTAACTGGGTACTTTCATCACCAATGTTAGCATTCACGTAAAAAGGCATTATGACATCCGAGTGTTGATTTAAAAAAAATCCCCAACTAAGCTCAGTGGTGCAAATTTGTGGAAACCTATTAAGTCTTAAGTATGCGGTTGACTTGCATTAGTGGAGAGGGATTTATAAGATCAGCTTATGGAACCAGAAAATTAGGCCCATATTTTGATATGACTTGAGTGATCTAGAGAATTCTAACCATAGTTTCCACACACACACTAAAGGAAAAATCACATGTGGGAATAAGTTTGTGATGAATTGAACTAGTATTTGAAGAGGGGTGATTCTGATCACAGGCTGAAGATTGAGGAGTAGAATAGAGAATTGAGGGAATGGTTCTTCTGTCAGTAAACCAGAGCTCTTTTGTGTTTTTGTGTCTTTTGTGTGATGTCTTTCTTTATTTTGTCACTCGAGGACGAGTAACAGTTCAAGTTTGGGGGGTGTGATAACTCTATGAAAATAGAGTTATTTGGTATGTTTTTGAGTCTTAGGATAGTTATTTCAAATGAATAAATTGTCTAGTTTAGGTGCCTTTCTTTACTTTATTTTAGTCTTTGTTGTTTTTGGTGTTTAGGATCTAATTTAGTCAAAACATATTTTACTTCTTTTAATTTTTGGTAGAATTGTGAATTCTGGACTTGAGTTCTGCAGAATTTAAATGGCATCATCTTGGAAGAAAAGCTGAACTTAAGTCAAAGCTGGAAGTAACTTTGCTGCAGCAGCGCGCCGGAGCAATACTGAATAGCAGATTCCTTTTTCCAGCTGGCATCTTTCATGCATAGCTGGTGCTGACAGCTAATATTAAATACCAGCTAAAGGAAATGAAGCAAAAGTAGTCCTCACTCCTTTATTTGGCTGAAACGTGTGTTAGGGTATCTCACCTACCCTAATATAAAAGAAAAAGTGTACTGTAAGAAAAAAGGAGAGAGCTTGGTGGCTGAGCTAAGAGAGATATACAGAAAAGGAAAGAAAGAGAGGGGGAATAGTACAGAGAAGAAAGGACGAAGAAGAGGAAGTACTAGCAGCAGCAGAGAGCGAAAATCACCATCATCCAGCTAGAACTTTCTTTACTTCTTTTAATCTGCTTTATATTTAATTCATTTTTCCTTTCTTGAATTTTCTGAAATCGATGTAGTACTTTAAGCTGTTGATGTTTACATTTCAGACCATAAGCTAAGTTTCTTTAGTTGGGATAATGATGAATCTAAGGTTGTAATAATGGATTAAATATTGCTTTAAATATTTATGGTAGTTTCCTCTTGTTTTTTCAAGTGAGCTTGATTGTTAACGTGACATCCAGCTCCTCACATAATTGAGAGAGCCAATAATAAACATACTCTAATTGCATATTAGGAATCTAGAAGTCATTAATACCAGTTTCATAAAAATATGCTCATTCATTATGTTATGTGCATTCACATACATGTTATTGTACTAATGATTGCTGTAGTGTTCCGATGCAGTGTAAAGGTTCAATACCCTCAGAAAGAGAGAGCTCGGTGTGCTAAAAGAACAAAGAATATAATTATGAAAGTAATACTATGTGCACATGCATTAAGATCGTACTTGTTGACAACTTGGTCAAATAGTAGTTTTTCGGTAAAATACAATTTTCACGCACTTTGGAGCTGAATTCACTGTGTGTTTAACACGTCAAATAGGCTTAATTTAATGTCTAAGACTCAGTTATAGCATTTTATTTGTCGGTTCCAGGTATGCACAAGGTGGTATTCATGACACTAATTCGTATTTAGTTGCACTAAGCTAGCTTAGATTAAAGCTTAATCGCGTAATGTCATTTTTGTGCATTCTAATAATTAAGTGCTAATACTATGTTTGCCATGTTAATTAGAGTGTAATTGACTTTCTTTTTATGTTTAATGATTGGTTATGAGGCTAGGTTCCACCAGATTACAATAAAACCTGTCACATGGGAACGTAAGTTAAAGTATGACTAGTTTTCACTTCCTAAGCTAGGTTTCACCATTTTGTTCTACACTTGGGTGTATAGGAGGGACCAGCAATGTGGTGACTATGTTAAGGATGTTTTAGAGCTGGACACATAGAAAGCAATGAGCAAAATACCCAGAATATCCTTTAGAATTTAAGTTATGCCATTTCTTAGCCATTAAGTATCACTTTTTAACCAAATCTGGTCATTTGCTTCCCTTTTCTCTCCAGCAACGACCTGAGCCTCTCCAATACCTTCTTACACTTCTCTCAACTCCTCATATTCATATCCAAGAGTTTCCAAGTGGTAGAACTCAAATTAGAGCTCTAGAAAGCAAGATATACCAAAACTAGTCAAGGTAGCTCTACTAAATTCTTCTTTCTAGGTCTTGTCCTTTAATTTCAATTCTCTAATTGTTCCCACTTAAATATTGGTTTCATCAGGTCTTCTTAAGTTCAAAAATCCATTTCTAAGCCTTGGGAATCAGTTTGGTAGAGATAGAAGGCAAGAAGTCTACCAAAGACTCAAACTAGTCAAGGTAAGGTTTAAGTAGGATTTTAAATTTGTAGTGAGTTTCCTTTATTTCAGCTCTTAAACCTAAGTTATTATTTGATGAATAATGGTCCTAGGAACCCTTATATATTACTAGAAACATAAAATTTAAGTGGAGGATTAATGTTAAACCTAAAGCCCCAAAGTTTGCTATTTATGGAGTTAAGTGTTTTTATGTGTAATAGATTAAGTTTTCTATGTTTGTAATATGATTTCTTAAATTTGGACTGTATATCTTATAGATCCTATTATCTATTACACTCAATTGGTGGCTACTTATGATGACACACAAATATAAAAGTGGTTTTAAACTTGTTTAAACCGAAAAAGAGTTCAAGTGCACTTAGATTATTCTAAGTGATCCTCTTGATGTGTATACATGGGAATTGAATTGTTAATTGTTATTGCAGGTTTAAAACCATGATTTTAATCATGTGGGAATGTCCTAAAAATAGGGGAGATGCTGTCCAAATGTTTTTAAAATGAAATGGCACCATTTTGAAGCAAATGGTCTAGTTTTTACAAAATGACATGCCATTTTGGATCATTTTGTGTTAATGAACTAGCATTCATATTTTAATATTTTTGAACAGTTTTTCAATGCTAGTTATTGATTGTCAAGTGCCTTAGGCGATTTATATGCTTCCGAGCCATTTTAAGATCAAGTTTCTTAATTTGGTGAAAGTTGTCATTTCGGTCTTGTTCAAGTATTTTAATGCATTCTTTTTGTAAAATGTGCATCGTGGATAATAGTAATTTATAACAGGTGATTAGCACACCAATCTCTAGAAGATATTGACTCTTTCCACTATCGATTCCTATTCAAGACACGAGGTAAGTAAAGTACTCAACTGCAACACAAGAATTATATACTATAAAAGTATCTATTATATTTCCATATTTTGCATTTATTCTGGTTATGAGTATGACCGTTGGCATTTTGATTTCAACATATATATACCTGGTAATTTTGGTGTGGTATTATTTTGTACACCATGCATGTTTTATAAAAAGTTTAATAAAGGTAATATGATTTATGAAATGCCTTAGTATTATTGTGTAAAACTATTTTATCATAGAGAAGTTAAGACCAGGTAACTTTCAGAAGGTTTTGTGTCACTATTACGGGGAAGCGGGATAAATATTTACAGTTTCAGAGTAGCAGCCCCAGGAGAGGGGCAAGTGTGACAGGATTAGTCATAAGGTTTGCCACAATATTCCTCCTCCAAGTTATATAATAGACTAAACTACAGTCTCGGGCTGCCTTATCTCTTGAGCTCGACGGGGTAATGATAGAATAAGGTTAGTAATGAGCCCTACTGTGGTAAGAGCTGGCAGGAGGAGAACCCGTGGGATATCATTAATTCAGGAAGCCCTGCAGGCACAGTGCTGAACCGGACAGTGGGCACAAGACTAGGAAGGATCTAAAGGAAATTATTTATTCTGAAACATTTAAGCAAGCACGGTCATACATTTAATTCATGTCATTGAGCAATAGGTCATCCATTACTTTACTTACTGAGGTGTAGCTCATTACAGTCTTGTGTTGCAGGTAATGATTGAGTTGACAGCATGAGCTTGTAAGCTGGAGTAGAGGCCCAATCTTGGTATTGTACATATGGATATTTTGACCACAAGTGAGGGCCTAGTTTGTGTATTTTGGGATGTTTTGCAGTCTCTCAATGAAGTTATTTTTAGTTCTTCTCTTTTGGTACCTATTTACTACCTTTCGTTTTGTAATATATGTATATATTAATCTATAGTATGTTTATGAGTAAGGTCAGCGATCCATAAAGTTTTAAAGAGAATAAAAAGTTCAAATTAGCCCGTATTTTTGGAATAACGAATACAAGATTATTTTCCAAAAGTAACGCCTTGTAAATAAGAAGTTAATAAATTCCCACTAGTAGTATGTAGATAAAAGGAAGGGCGTTACAAGTTGGTATCAGAGTGGAGGTTTAAATCATTTCTGTAGACCGTCCATATGTACATGTCGAGGAAGGGAATCACTCAGCTCACAAGTAAGTATTTATATGCATTAGTTTATATTTGTTGCATTCTTCATGTATATTATTGGCTAATATTTACTAGGACAAGGCGCACAAAAATGACTATTACTCGAGGTCAAACATCTAGAGCTACTGAGGGCTCTACCCCTGAGAGACATGCACAGAAGTTGGTGGAACTTCGTGAAATGGTCCGTAGGCAGACAGAATAGATTGAGAGGCTGTTACAACAGCAAGGGGAAAGACAAATTCTGCCTAACACACGTCCTCCCTAACCACCACCACCACCTCCACCACAGGCCCCAGCTACACTTCACCCTCTAGAACCACTGTATGAATGGTTTAGGAAACAACACCCGCCAGTATTTGAGGGTACTATAGATCCATTTGATGTAGAAGAATGGAAACGTTCGTTGGAAACAATTTTTGACTTTGTACAACTTAATGAAAGGGAGAAAGTTTATTGTTTTATATGTTAAAGAGAGATGCACGTATATGGTGGGACGTGATTAGGCAAACCAGAGATACTACTCAGATGACATGGGCAGAATTTTAATTTGTCTTCAACGAGAAATATTACAATACTACAGTGTTGGCCACAAAGGTGAATGAGTTTAGTAAGTTATAACAGGGCAACCTTTCAGTGGCTGAGTATGTGAGAAAATTCGATCAGTTGGCAAGGTTTGCTTCAGACATGGTCCCTAATGATATCACAAGGGTCACTCACTTTATGGAAGGGCTTAAGCCAGAACTTGCTAGAGATGTTGATATGGGACTTACATGACCAATTTCATATGGACAGGCTGTAGAGAAAGCTTTACGAGCTGAACATCGAGAAGAGAAGACATTAAGAGCTAGAGCTTCTACCAGTTTTCCTCGTAGAGATTTTCAGCCTAATGCAAGTCATTTCAATGACAATAAACGAAGAGGTCAATTTTTCCAAGGTGGGTCAGACAAAATAAGAGGTTCAGTAGCGGACAACAGAGTGGACAACAAAGGAGACAATAGTGGCCACGATATGAAAAATGTGGTAAGAACCATCAAGGAGAGTGCAGAGCGTATACCACAGTTTGTTATAAATATGGTAAGAGGGTCATTTTAAAAAAGAGTGCCCACTGTGGAAAAATGAGCAGAAGAAAGAAGAACCTAGGAAGACTAATGCTAGGGTGTTTGCACTCACTCAGGCTAATACAGACGCAGATCCCTCGGTTGTTTCAGGTGAGATTCTTATCGTTGATATACCTACACATGCATTAATAGATTCTGGTGCCACACATTCATTTTCATTCATAACATATGTGAAGAGATTGGGTAGACTCCCTGATCAGTTGCCAGAGGTATTCAGTACGGCGTTACCATCAGGGGAAATATTATATTCAAATCAGTGGCTAAAAGGAGTTCCATTACAGATATATGATAGAGAGCTATTTGTGGATCTTGTGATGTTAGAAATGGAAGAACATGAGGTGATACTCGGTATGGATTAGCTTTCTAAGTATAATGCTACTATCGACTGTGGAAAGAAAAGAGTGATATTCCAACCTTCTGAAGAAGATCAGTTTGTTTTCATTGGCACTCCCCCAAAAATTAGTTTACCTATCATTTCTGCTTTAAAGGCAAAGAAATTATTGGACAATGATTGTTCAGGGTATTTAGCTAATGTAATAAATACGTCTATGGAACAACAATTGAGACTAGAAGATGTACCGATAGTTAGGGATTTCTTAGAAGTGTTTCCGGATGAATTACCAGGATTACCACCAGACAGAGAAATTGAGTTTTTTATTAAATTATTACCTGGTACTATACCAATATCGAAGGCACCCTATAGAATGGCACCTGCAGAGTTGAAAGAATTAAAGATACAATTACAGGAACTCATAGACAAAAAGTTTATCAGACCTAGCTATTCACCATGGGGCGCTCCTATTTTGTTTGTCAAGAAGAAAGATGGTACCATGCGGATGTGTATTGATTACAGAGAATTAAATAAAGTGACAATTAAGAATAAGTACCCACTTCCTAGGATTGATGATCTGTTTGACCAATTACAGGGTTCAGCTGTATTTTCGAAAGTTGACTTAGGATCGGGATACCATCAGCTGAGAATTAGAGAAGAAGATGTGCCAAAAACAGCCTTTCGGAATCGTTGTGGTCATTATGAATTATTGGTAATGCCATTCAGATTGGACAACGCCCCAGCAGCCTTTATGGATATGATGAATAGAGTGTTTAAGGATTATCTGGATAAGTTTGTAATAGTGTTCATTGATGACATCTTGGTTTATTCACAGTCTAAAAATGAACATGAGGAGCGCTTGAGACTTACACTGCAGAAGTTGAAGGAGAAGCAACTTTATGCCAAGTTTAAAAAGTGTGACTTCTGGCTTGAAAAAGTTGCCTTTTTGGATCATATAGTTTCTAGTGAAGGTATTTCAGTGGATCCAGTAAAGATAGAAGCAGTTAGTAAGTGGTCAAGACCGAATAATGCTTCTGAGATACGAAATTTTCTAGGATTGGCAGACTACTACAAGAGATTTGTGGAGGGATTTTCTAGGATAGCTATACCTCTCACACAACTCACCAGAAAGAATCAAAAATTTGAATGGACTGAGGCTTGTGAGAAAAGTTTTCCAGAGTTGAAACAAAGATTGACTTCAGCCCCAATACTCACTATTCCGTCTGGATCAGGAAACTTTGTAATTTATAAGGACGCGTCAAAGAAAGGATTGGGGTATGTGCTAATACAGAATGGTAAGGTAATAGCTTATGCCTCTAGACAATTGAAAGACTACGAGCAAAAATATCCTACTCATGACCTAGAGTTGGCTGCAGTTGTATTTGCTCTCAAGATTTCGAGACATTATCTGTACGGGAAACATTGTGAAATATACACTGACCATAAGAGCCTCAAGTACTTTTTCACACAGAAGGAATTAAACATGAGACAAAGACAATGGTTAGAGCTGGTAAAGGACTACGATTATGAGATTTTATATCATCCAGGGAAAGCAAATGTTGTGGCTGATGCACTGAGTAGAAAATCACCGAGTAGTTTATCAGTTCTAAGGAAGTTATCAAAGCCACTTCAGGAGGATATGTGTCTAGCACAAATTGAGATCATCATTGGTAAATTGGCAACAATGACACTTCAGTCAAAATTATTAGAAAGAATTAAACAGGGTCAGCCTACAGATCCATATTTATTAAAACATAAAAATGAAGTGGAAGATAGAAAGATCGCTGATTTTAGTATCCCAGTTAATGGGACTATGAAGTTTAAAAATAGATTATGTGTCCCAAATGACGAAGAACTCAAGAATGAAATTCTTATAGAAGCTCACACTACACTGTACTCATTGCACCCAGGAACTACAAAGATGTATAATGATTTAAGAATGCATTATTGTTGGCCTAGAATGAAAAGGGACGTCATAGAGTTTGTAGCCAAGTGTCTCACATATCAACAGATTAAAGCTGAACACCAGAGACCTGCTGGTCTATTACAACCACTACAGATTCTAGAATAGAAATGGGAGGAAATTACTATAGATTTTATAGTTGGATTACCTTGAACTTCGAAACAGCATGATGCCATTTGGGTTATAGTAGATAGATACACAAAATCAGCACACTTTCTTCCTGTACGTATGACCTACACTATGGATCAGTTTGCAGAACTATATATTCAAGAAATTGTGAGACTGCATGGTGTACTAGTTTCAATTATTTCAGATCGTGACCCGCGATTCACTTCAAAGTTTTGGGAAAGTTTGCAGAAGGCCATGGAAACTAGATTGAAGTTCAATACAGCTTTTCACCCTCCAACAGATGGACAGACTGAGAGGACAATTCAGATTTTGGAAGATATGTTAAGAGCATGTATTCTAGATTTCCAAGGATCATGGAGCAAGTACCTGCCATTGATTGAGATTGCTTATAATAACAATTATCAAGCACCAATTGGTGTAGCTCCATATGAAATGTTATATGGTAGAAAGTGTCGATCTCCAATCTATTGGGATGAAATGAGAGAAAAGAAGTATCTTGGCCCAGAGTTAGTCAAAGAAACCACAGAGGTAATAGAAAAGATAAGAAAAAGAATGCTTGCTACACAGAGTCGACAGAAGAAGTACGCTGATCCAATGCGAAGAGATATGGAATTCAATGTAGGAGATATGGTATTTTTAAAAGTAGCACCAATGAAAGGAGTGATGAGATTTGGAAAGAAAGGAAAGTTGAGTCCTAGATTTATTGGACCTTTCGAGATACTTGAAAGAGTTGGAAACGTAGCATACAGACTTACTTTACCTCCATCACTATCAAGAGTATACAATGTCTTCCACATCTCTTTATTGAGGAAATATGTTTCAGACCCCTTCCATCTGTTGAGTTATGAGCCACTAGAGCTGAATCGAGATTTGACATATGAGGAACGACCAATACAGATACGTGATAGAAAAGAGAAAGAATTGAGAAACAAGAAAATTCCACTAGTTAAAGTTTTGTGGAGGAATTTCGTAGTAGAAGAAGCGACTTGAGAGCGAGAGGATGAAATAAGGATCAAGTATCCAGAATTATTTGGGTAAGCAAATTTTGAGGACGAAATTTTTATAAGGAGGAGGGGATTGTGACATCTAGCTCCTCACATAATTAAAAGAGCCAGTAATAAACATGCTCTAATTGCATATTAGGCATCTAGAAGTCATTAATACCAGTTTCATAAAAACACGCTCATTCATAATGTTATGTGCATTCACATAAATGTTATTGTACTAATGTTTACTGTAGTGTTCTTGCGATGCCCAAGATTCTCACACGCATAATAAGCCAATAATAAACATGTTTATATTACATAATAGACATATAATGAAACTAGTCCCAATTTCATGGTAAATTGCTTAAGCTGACTGTTAAATACTTTTGATATGTATTATGGTACTAATATTTGTCGTAGTGTTCCCATGCAGTGTTAAGGCTCAGTACTCTCAGAGAGAGTGAGCTTGGTGCGTGAGAAGAACAAAGAATATATATATATTCATAAATACAATACAATGTGCTCATGCATTAAAATCAAGTTTATTGATAACTAGGTTAAATAGTAGATTTTTGGTAAAATGCATTTCCACGCTTTTCGGAGCTAAATTCATTGTACGTTTAACACGTCATAGCTTTAATTCAATGTCTAGGCTTCATTTATAGCATTTTATTTGTTAGCCCCAGGCAAGTACGAGGTGGTAGTCACAGTACTGAATTGGTGTTTAGTTGCACTAAGCTAGCTTAGATTCAGCTTAATCGCGTAATGTCGTCTTTGTGCATACTAATAATTAGGCTTTGATACTTCGTCTTTGTGCATACTAATAATTAGGCTTTGATACTTTGTTTACATTATTAATTGGAGTCTAATTGACTTATTTTTACGTTTAATGATTGGTTATGGGGCTAGGTTCCACCAAATTACAATAAGATTGGCCTTATAAGATCATAAGTCAAAGTATGACTAGATTTCACCTCTTAAGCTAGGTTTCACCATTTTAGTTTACACTTGAGTGTATAGGAATGGCCAGCAACGTGGTAAGTAAGCCAAAAGTGATTTTAAGCTTGCCACATAGATAGCTAAGGAGTGAAATACCCAAAATACCCCTTAGAATTTAAGTTATGCCTTTCATTAGCCATTAAGTATTGATTTTGGACCAAATTTGGTCATTTCTTCCTCTTTCCTCCCAGTCACGACTTGAAACCCTCCAGCCACTATCTAAGCTTCTCTCAACTCTCCTTAGCCATATCCAAGAGTTTCCAAGTTGTAGAACTCAAGTTGGAGCTCTAGAAAGTAAGATAGGTCCAAACTAGTCAAGGTGAGTCTACTAGTTCTTCTTCTTTAGTATTGTTTTCTAATTCGAGTTCTTCACTTGCTGAAACTTAAGTATGAGTTCCTCTAGGTTATCTTGGGTCCTAAAATCAGTTTCAAAGCCTTGAGAATCAATTTGGTGGAGGTAGAAGGAAAGAGCTCCAATAAAAGCTCAAACTAGTTAAGGTGAGCTCTATGTAGGATTTTGAATTTTTAGTTAATTTCTTTTGCTTGAACTCTTAAATCAAAGTGTTTATTTGATGAATAAAAGTCCTAGAAAACCTTACATATTTCTAAAAACAAAGAATTTAAGTAGAAGATTAAAGTTACACTTAAAGCCCCAAAGTTGCTAGTTATGGATTTAAGTATTTTCATGTGTTGTAGATTTCGTTCTTGGTATTTGTAATCTGACTTTCCAAGCTTGGAGTGTTTATTTTAAGGATCCTAATATTTATTACACTCATTTTGTAGCTGATTGTGATGATATAGAAGTATGAAAGTAATATTAAGCTCTGTCTAAACCGAAAAAAATTCAAGTGCACCTAGGATGTTCTAAATGATCCTATTTGACTTGTATATGTGGGAATTGGATTGTAAAATGTTATTACAGGTTTATAACCATGATTTTAATCATGTGGGGATGTCCTAAAAATAGAGGAGATGCTACCCAAATATTTTTAAAATCAAATGGACTAGTTTTTATGAAAGTAGGTGACATTTCGGTTCATTTTGAGATTAGGCTTCCTTATTTGGTGAATATTGTGATTTTAGTCTTGTGCTTGTTTTCTTTAGGCATTTTACATTGTAGTAATCATCTTAATAATAAAATTTACATCAGGTTTTCTACACACCTTGCCACAGAGGTTACTGACCCTTTCCACTATCTTTTCCGTCAGACACAAGGTAAGTAAAGATTTATTTTAACTGCATCACAAGGATAATAGTAGATACAAGATATTTTCCTACATGCTTATGTGTATTATTTCAAGTATATGTTATTTATATGGTTATTGTTTTGTTCATGAAAGACATAAGTATGACATGATAATTTAAGCATGATTTTTAAGGAAGTGATGTTTTTCCACGCATTGAATTTAAAGTAGTACCATTGTACTGATTTTACGAGATATGTTTTAAGTACATTGTTTAGTCTGTCTGCGTTGGGTAAGTATGATTTGCACAGGCATCCTTCTCGCATAGGTGGGCACAGCTTACCGACTGCCGGGACTGAGCATTGTACTATGAGATTTATTAGGTGCATTACCTAGTCGGTCTGTGTTGGGTAGGTATGGTTTGCATTGGCCATGTGTTTCTTTCCCGCATAGGTGGGCATGGCCTACCGACTGCCGCGACTTTGTAACGTACTCAAGGGCCCTATAAAGAAATATTTTCTAAGAAAAGTACATCAAAATGAAACGTTATGAAAGAAAGAGTATAATGGGAATTTCAATAAAGTTTACGCATGAAACACGTTCACGAGCATGCATGATTTTTACTTACTGAGTATTAGCTCATTTAGTTCTTGTGATACAGGTGAGGAGATATATGATGTATAGAGTTGCTGGTTGGCTAGCACGCTTTCTTGTCACTATGATCATACAAGTATAGACGAGCTTGACTTATGGGCAATGTTTTCCTGTATTTTGATATTTTAGTATGCTGTAAATATAATTACTGATGGTAAGATAAACTGATAAGAACTTTTTGGTTGTACATTTTGTAAAGAGAATTTTAGCAAGTAATTCTCGTAGCTGTTTTGTCTAAAGGTTTTGAAAAATTCAAATTTGCCTACCTTTTTTTTTTAAAACTAAAGATATGGTTTAAGAAAAAGTAATACTTCCTAGTTTGGCTGTATATAACAATATGGTTAAGCTAGGAGGCGTTACAGTTGTGGTATCAGAGCGGAGGTTTAGTCGTTTCTGAAGACTGCCTACATATGTATGATCATGTGACAGAAAGCTCAGTCAACTAATAAGTCTAATTATTTTCATACGTGTACTTCATTTTTGTTATGTAAGTTTGGTTCATGCATTATTATTGGCTATTATGTTTGTTTGTAAGTAAAGGGCCACTGTACAGAAAATCATGCCAAGGAGTAAAGGTCAGACTAGCCGACAGAGGGGTGATCAAGACAATAACAAAGATACTACTATACATCGATTGGCTGAATTAATGGAGAGACAGGCTCAACAAATTGAGAGGCTTATAAAACGAGATCAAAGGAGAGAGGAACAATTACCAGTACAAGTTGTAGCTAGGCAAGAAAATTATAAACCAGTTTCTGAAAAGGTTCAGGAAGAATAAACCTCCCGTTTTCAAAGGTGAAACAGATCCATTACTAGCTGAAGAGTGGATTCAAAGTTTGGAGGGTATCTTTGATTATATAAGAATCCCTGAGGACGAGAAAGTTTCTTGTTCCACTTATATGTTCCAAATAGATACCAGGCATTGGTGGGATTCTATGAAGTCAATCACAGATGTTGATAGATTGACTTGGGAGAGATTTAAGGAAATCTTCTATAGGAAGTACTTTAGTGAAGCTCATGGACTGGCGAAGGCAGCTGAGTTTACTAACTTGAGGTAAGGTGGCATGTCTGTGTGTGACTATATAAAGAAATTTGATGAGCTATCCCACTTTGCTCCTCATATAGTGAGCACCAATGAGTTGAAAGTAAACCAGTTCCTACAGGGGCTCAAAGCAGAAATATATAGGGATATTAAGGTGGCTACAGGAAAAAGTGTCCCTTACACAGAAGTTGTAGAGAAGGCCCTTGAAGCTGAAGAAGCTGAACTAAAGGTGGTAAAAGCACTAGAAATTAGAAGAAATATAAATATGGCAAGGCAGAATGCAAATTTTGGAAAAGATACTCAACCGGGGTTCAATGGCGGCTAAAGGAAATTCCTACAAGGTTAAGGACAAAGACAAGATCCTTCAAAGTGCCTAGTAGTAGGTCAACAAATGCAACCTACTCCGAGTTAGAAAGTTACATGTCCTAAATGTGGGAGGCCTCACAAGGGTGAATGTCTTTTGGGTAGTAGAGCATGTTATACATATGGAAAGACAGGACATTTTTTCAAGGATTGTCCCTCCACCTCTGGTGAACAGAAGAAAGTTCCAGCTCGCGTGTTTATCATGACTGCGACAGATGCTGAGGCTGATCCATCGGTTGTAGCAGGTGAGATCTCTATCTTTGATATCCTCACAAATACATTAATAGATTCAGGAGCTACACAATTTCTAATTTTTCCATCTGGCACACAAAGTCAATTTCTGTATCTTATTACACCATCACTAGAAATTTGGAAAGCCATCTCCTTTCTAGAATCTATCTTAGTCTTCAAACTTGTCAGATAGGGATCTGTATTCTGGCTTTTCTTAATTCTCTCCAAAATTGTAGGTTGCAAGATAAGAGCTGCTAATTTCTCTATTAAACTTTTAGGTACAATCTCTAATTCCAATCGATGCAATTCCATCAAAAGATGCTTTCGATCAACATATTTAAGTAACATAGCAGCTAATGACTTTCTACTTAGAGCATCTGCAACTATATTAGCTTTTCCTGGATGATAGTTAATCTCACAATCATAATCTTTCACCAGTTCAAGTTATCTTCTCTGTCTCATATTCAGTTCCTTTTGGATAAAGAAATACTTGAGACTTTTATGATCTGTGTAGATTTGACATCTTTCTCCATAAAGATAATGTCTCTAAATCTTCAATGCAAAAAACTACTGCTGCTAGCTCCAGATTATGAGTAGGATATTTCTTTTCATATTCTTTCAATTGCCTAGAAGCATAAGCAATAACCTTACCATTTTACATCAAAACACAGCCTAGACCATTCTTTAAAGCATCACTGTAAACAACAAATCCCCCAGATCCAGTGGATATAGAAAGTATAGGAGCTGTGACCAAACGATGCTTTAACTCTTGAAAACTCTTTTCACAATCATCATCCCGATGGAAATTCACGTTCTTTCTAGTCAACTGAGTCAATGGAGAGGCAAACTTAGAAAATTCTTCTACAAACCTTCTATAGTAACCAGCCAATCCAAAGAAACTACGAATCTCTGAAACATTTGTAGGCCTTGACCAATTACTTACGGCTTCAACCTTTGCTCGGTCCACAGAAATACCGTTTCCAGACATTATATGACCAAGTAAGATAACTTTCTCCAACCAGAACTCACACTTCTTGAACTTTGCATACAACTGCTTTTCTTTCAAGATCCTCAAAACTATTCTCAAATGCTCCATGTGCTCTTCTTTTGAGCGTGAATATATCAAAATGTCATCAATGAACACTATAACAAAACTATCCAAGAAATCCTTGAATACTCTGTTCATCATGTCCATAAAAGCAGCTGGGGTATTAGTTAAACCAAAGGGCATCACTAAGAACTCATAGTGCCCATATCTCGTTCTAAAAGCTGTCTTAGGAATATCTTCTTCCTTGATCTTCAACTGATGGTATCCGGATCTTAAATCAATCTTGGAAAACACTGAAGCTCCTTGTAACTGATCAAACAAATCATAAATTCTAGGGAGAGGATACTTATTCTTGATTATAACCTTATTTAGCTCTCTATAATCAATACAAAGCCTCATGGCTCCATCTTTCTTCTTTACAAATAAAACTGGAGCACCCCATGGTGAAAAGCTTGGGCGTACGAAACCCTTGTCCAAAAGCTCCTGTAATTGTACCTTTAATTCCTTCAGCTCTGCTGGAGCCATTCTATATGGTGCTTTGGAAATAGGAGCTGTACCAGGTAGCAAATCAATAACAAACTCTATCTCCCTATCAGGTGGTAATCCTGGTAGTTCTTCTGGGAATAACTCTAAAAATTCATTAACTACGGGTACTTCCTCTGGCTTCATCTTAACTTCCTCTCTAGTATCCGTTACATTTGCCAAATAACCAGTACATCCTTTCTCAAGTAAATTCCTTGCTTTTAACATTGAAATGATTGGCACCATTTTCTTCTTGGAAGACCTAAGGAAATTAAACTCCTCTTCACTAGGTGGCTGAAATACAACTCTCTTACCATTACAATCAATGCTGGCATGGTACTTAGATAGCCAATCCATACCCAAAATCACCTCAAAATCCTGCATATCCAACACTATTAAGTCTACACGCAATTCTCTACCATCTATATGTATTGGACACCCTCTCAAAACTTGACCAGAATATAACACTTCCCCAGATGGAATAGTTACACAGTATCTTAAATTCAAAGTTTCAGGTGATCTGCCTAATTTTCTCACACATGCTGGTGATGCAAATGAGTAACCTATAACTTGGACCAGTTTGCTCGGTTATATGTCCAAGAGATTGTGAGACTACATGGTGTTCCAAAAGTCATAATTTCCGACCGAGATTCTAGATTTACATCGAAATTTTGGAGGAGTGTTCAAGAGGCTATGGGTACGAAACTGGCATTTAGTAAAGCTTTCCATCCTCAAATAGATGGACAATCAGAGAGAACTATACAGACTCTTGAGGATACGCCTAGAGCTTGTGTGTTAGATTTTTATGGGTCTTGGAGTAAGTACTTGCCACTGATAGAATTTGCCTACAACAATAGTTATCAAGCTTCAATTGAAATGCCTCCATATGAAGCATTATATGGGAGAAAATGTAGATCTCTAATTCACTGGGATGAGATGGGAGAAAGGAAATTTCTTGGTCCAGAACTGGTAAGGGAAACAGCTGAAGCAGTAGAAAAAATTCGTAAAAGGTTATTAGCTGTTCAGAATAGACAGAAGCATTATGCCGATCCTAGAAGGAGGGAGGTCACATTTAATGTTGGGGATAAAGTATTTTTGAAGGTTACTCCCATAAAAAGAACCATGAGGTTTGGAAAGAAAGGGAAACTTAGTCCCAGATATATAGGCCCATTTGAGATACTTGACAAAGTTGGAGATATTGCCTATAGACTTGCTTTGCCACCCTCACTATCAAGCGTACACAATATTTTCCACGTCTCTATGTTAAGAAGATATGTTCCAAACCCTTCACATATTTTGAGTTACGAGCCATTGGAATTGAGCCAAGACGTGAGCTATGAAGAACAACCAGTGGAGATTTTGGATAGAAAAGAAAAGGAGCTTAGAAACAAGAAGATCCCTTTGGTCAAAGTACTATGGAAGAACCATGAAGTAGAAGAGGCCACATGGGAAAGAGAAGAAGAGATGAAAATTAAGTATCCTCACTTATTTCGGTAAGCAAATTTCGAGGACGAAATTTAATAAGGAGGGAAGGATTGTGATGCCCAAGATTCTCACATGCATAATAAGCCAATAATAAATATGTTTATATTACATAATAGACATATCATGAAACTAGTGTCAATTTCATGGTAAATTGCTTAAGCTGACTGTTAAATACTTTTCATATGTATTATTGTACTAATATTTGTCATAGTGTTCCCATGCAGTGTTAAGGCTCAGTACCCTCAGAGAGAGTGAGCTCGGTGTGTGAGAAGAACAAAGAATATATATATTCATGAATACAATACAATGTGCTCATGCATTAAAATCAAGTTTATTGATAACTAGGTTAAATAGTAGATTTTCGGTAAAATGCATTTCTACGCTTTTCGGAGCCAAAATCATTGTATGTTTAACACGTCATAGCTTTAATTCAATGTCTAGGTTTCATTTATAGCATTTCATTTGTTAGCCCCAAGTAAGCACGAGGTGGCAGTAACTGTACTAAATTGGTGTTTAGTTGTACTAAGCTAGCTTAGATTCAGCTTAATCGCGTAATGTCGTCTTTGTGCATACTAATAATTAGGCTTTGATACTTCATCTTTGTGCATACTAATAATTAGGCTTTGATACTTTGTTTACATTATTAATTGGAGTCTAATTGACTTATTTTTATATTTAATGATTAGTTATAGGGCTAGGTTCCACTAAATTACAATAAGATTGGCTATATAGGATCATAAGTCAAAGTATGACTAGATTTCACCTCTTAAGCTAGGTTTCACCATTTTAGTTTACACTTGAGTGTATAGGTATGGCCAGCAACGTGGTAAGTAAGCCAAGAGTGATTTTAAGCTTGCCACATGGATAGCTAAGGAGTGAAATACCCAAAATACTCCTCAGAATTTAAGTTATACCTTTCCTTAGCCATTAAGTATTGATTTTGGACTAAATCTGGTCATTTCTTCCTCTTTCCTCCCAGCCACGACTTGAAACCCTCCAGCCACTATCTAAGCTTCTCTCAACTCCCCTTAGCCATATTCAAGAGTTTCCAAGTGGTAGAACTCAAGTTAGAGCTCTAGAAAGCAAGATAGGTCCAAACTAGTCAAGGTGAGTGTACTAGTTCTTCTTCTTTAGTATTGTTTTCTAATTCGAGTTCTTCACTTGCTGCAACTTAAGTATGAGTTCCTCTAGGTTCTCTTGGGTCCTAAAATCAGTTTCAAAGCCTTGAGAATCAATTTGGAGGAGGTAGAAGGCAAGAGCTCCAATAAAAGCTCAAACAAGTCAAGGTGAGCTCTATGTAGGATTTTGAATTTATAGTTAATTTATTTTGCTTGAACTCTTAAATCAAAGTGTTTATTTGATGAATAAAAGTCCTAGAAAACCTTACATATTTCTAAAAATAAAGAATTTAAGTGGAAGATTAAAGTTACACTTAAAGCCCCAAAGTTGCTCGTTATGAATTTAAGTGTTTTCATATGTTGTAGATTTTATTCTTGGTATTTGTAATCTGACTTTCCAAGCTTGAAGTGTTTATTTTAAGGATCTTAATATTTATTACACTCATTTTGTGGCTGGTTGTGATGATATAGAAGTGTGAAAGTAATACTAAGCTCTGTCTAAACTGAAAAGAATTCAAGTGCACCTAGGATATTCTAAATGATCCTATTTGACTTGTATATGTGGGAATCGGATTGTAAAATGTTATTTCAGGTTTATAACCATGATTTTAATCATGTGGGGATGTCCTAAAAATAGGGGAGGTGCTGCCCAAATATTTTTAAAACCAAATGGTACCATTTAGAAGCAAATGGACTAGTTTTTATGAAAGTAGGTGACATTTCGATTCATTTTGAGATTAGGCTTCCTTATTTGGTGAATGTTGTAATTTTAGTCTTGTGCTTGTTTTCTTTAAGCATTTTACATTGTAGTAATCATCTTAGTATTAAAATTTACATTAGGTCTTCCACACACCTTGCCACAGAGGATACTGACCCTTTCCACTATCTTTTCCGTCGGACACAAGGTAAGTAAAGATTTATTTTAACTGCATCACAAGGATAATAGTAGATACAAGATATTTTCCTACATGCTTATGTGTATTATTTCAAGTATATGTTATTTATATGGTTCTTGTTTTGTTCATGAAAGACATAAGCATGACATGATCATTTAAGCATGATTTTCAAGGAAGTGATGTTTTTCAACGCATTGAATTTAAAGTAGTACCATTGTACTGATTTTACGAGATATATTTTAAGTACATTGTTTAGTCTGTCTGCATTGGGTAAGTATGGTTTACACAGGCATCCTTCCCGCATAGGTGGGTACGGCTTACCGACTGTCGGGACTGAACATTGTACTATGAGATTTATTATGTGCATTACCTAGTCAGTCTGCGTTGGGTAGGTGTGGTTTGCATTGGCCATGTGTTTCCTTCCCGCATAGGTGGGCATGGCCTACCGACTTCCGCGACTTTGTAATGTACTCAAGGGCCCTATAAAGAAATGTTTTCTATGAAAAGTACATCAAAATGAAAAGTTATGAAAGAAAGAGTACAATGGGAATTTCAATAAAGTTTATGCATGAAACACGTTCACGAGCATGCATGATTTTTACTTACTGAGCATTAGTTCATTTAGTTCTTGTGATACAGGTGAGGAGATATATGATGTATAGAGTTGCTGGTTGGCTAGCACGCTTTCTTGTCGCTATGATCATACAAATGTAGACGAGCTTGACTTGTGGGCGATGTTTTCTTATATTTTGATATTTTGGTATTCTGTAAATATAACTGCTGATGGTAAGATAAACTAATAAGAACTTTTTGGTTGTACATTTTGTAGAGAGATTTTTAGCAAGTAATTCTCGCAGCTGTTTTGTCTAAAGGTTTTGAAAAATTCAAATTTGCCCATCCTTTTTTTTTAAAAACTAAAGATATGGTTTAAGAAAGAGTAATACTTCCTAGTTTGGCTGTATATGACAATATGGTTAAGCTAGGAGGCGTTACAGTTCCAATGTAGTGTAAAGGGTCAATACTCTCAGAAAGAGAGAGCTCGGTGTGTAACGCCCTCCTTATCTACCTACTACTAGTGGAAATTTATTAACTTTCTATTTACAAGGCGTTACTTTTAGAAAATAATCCTATAATTATTGTTCTAAAAATACAGGCAAATTTGAACTTTTTCTTTTCTTTAAAACTCTATCGATAGTTGACTTTATTTACAAACATAGTGTGGATCAGTATATACATATATCACAAAACAAAAGGTAGTAATAGATACCAAAAAGGAAGGAACAAAAACAACTTAGTTGAGAGACTGCAAAATATCCCCAAAATATACAAACTAGGCTCCCACATGTGGTCAAAATGTCCATATGTACAACACCAAGGTCGGGCCTCTACTCCAGCTCACAAGCTCATGTTGTCATCTCACTCATTACCTGCAACACAAGACTATAATGAGCTACAGCTCAGTAAGTAAAGCAATGGACGAAATGGTGCTTAAAGACATCTATTGAATGCATGATCATGCTTGCTTAGGTGTATTGGTATAATATTATCCTTTTGATCCCCCTATCTTGTGTACACTGTCCAGTTTGGCACTGCGCCTGTAGGGCTTTCTGAACTGATAATATCCCATGAGCTCTCCTCCGGCCGGCTCTCACTACAGTGGGGCTCGTTACTAACCTTATTCTATCGTTACCCTGTCGAGCTCAAAAGATAAGGCGGCCCGAGACTGTAGTATAATCTATCATATACCTTGGAGGAAGAATACTGTGGCACACTTTTTGACTAATCTCGTCAAACTTGCCCGTCTCCTGGGGCTGCCACTCTGAAACTGTAAATATTTATCCTGTTTCCCTGTAACAGTGACACAAAACCTTCTGAAAGTTACCTGGTCTTAACCTTTCTGTGATAAACTTGGCTTTGCATAATAATACTATGGCATTTTGGAAACCTGTCACCTATCTTAAAGTTCTCTATAAAATATACATGGCCCCATGATGTATTGGCTAATGCCACATTAGAAATGCCAAGCATGTATATTGAAACCGAAATGCCAATGTTCATACTCATAAACAAAATGCAAGCATAAAAGCATAATAAATACCCACATAGCACATAATTCTTATGTTGCAGTTGAGTACTTTACTTACCTCGTGTCCTGAATAGGAATCGATAGTGGAAAGATTCAATATCCTCAAGACATTGATGTGCTAATCAGCTGTTATAAATTACTATTACTCATGACGCACATTTTACAAAAAAAATGCATTAAAATACTTGAACATGACCGAAATGACAACTTTCACTAAATTAAGAAACTTGATCTTAAAATAGCTCGGAAGTATATAAATCACCTAAGGCACTTGACAATCAATAACTAGCATTGAAAAACTGTTCAAAAGTATTAAAATTTGAACGCTAGTTTGTTAACGCAAAATTATCCAAAATGGCACATAATTTTGTAAAACTAGTCCATTTGCTCCTAAATAGTGCCATTTCATTTTAAAAATATTTGGACAGCACCTCCCCTATTTTTAGGATATTTCCACATGATTAAAATCATGGTTTTAAACCTGCAATAACAATTAACAATCCAATTCCCACATATACACATCAAAAGGATCACTTAGAACAATCTAAGTGCACTTGAACTCTTTTTTGGTTTAAACAAGTTTAAAACCACTTTTACTCTTATATGTCATCATAACCAGCCACCAAATGAGTAAAATAAATAATAGGATCCATAAAATATACAATCCAAATTTAAGAAATCATATTACAAATATAGAAAACTTAATCTATTACACATAAAAATACTTAACTCCATAAATAACAAACTTTGGGGCTTTAGGTTTAACATTAATCTTCCACTTAAGTTTTATGTCTCCAGCAATAAATAAGGGTTCCTAGGACCATTATTCATCAAATAATAGCTTAGATTTAAGAGCTGAAATTAAAGAAACTCACTACAAATTCAAAATCCAACATAAACCTCACCTTGACTAGTTTGAGTCTTTGCTAGCGTTCTTGCCTTCTATCTCCACCAAACTGATTCCCAAGGCTTAGAAATGGATTTCTTAACTTAAGAGGACCTGAGGGAACCAATATTTAAGTGGGAACAAGTAGAGAATTGAAATTAAAGGACAAGACCTAGAAAGGAGAACTTAGTAGAGTTACCTTGACTAGTTTCGGTCTAGCTTGCTTTCTAGAGCTCCAAATCGACTTCTACTACTTGAAAACCCTTGGATATGGATAAGGGGAGCTGAAAGAAGTCTAAAAAAGGATGGGAGATATTCAGGTCATGGCTGGAGTGAAAGGAGAAGAGAATGACCTGATTTGGTCAAAAAGTGATACTTAATGACTAAGAAAAGGCATAACTAAATTTCTAAGGGGTATTTTAGGTATTTTGCTCATTGCTTTCCATGTATCCAGCTCTAAAACATCCTTAGCATAGTCACCACATTGCTGGTCACTCCTATACACCCAAGTGTAGCCAAAGTTGGTGAATCCTAGCTTAGGAAGTGAAAACTAGTCATACTTTGACTTATGATCCTATATGGCCAATCTTATTATAATTTGGTGGAACCTAGCCCCATAACCAATCATTAAACATAAAAAGAAAGTCAATTACACTCCAATTAACATGGCAAACATAGTATTAGTACTTAAATATTAGAAAGCACAAAAACGACATCACGCGATTAAGCTTAATCTAAGCTAGCTTAGTGCAACTAAATACGAATGTGTCCGGAATGCCACCTCGTGCTTACCTGGAGCCGACAAATAAAATGCTATAAATGAGTCCTAGAAATTAAATTAAGCCTATTTGATGTGTTAAACACACAGTGAATTTGGCTCCGAAGTGCGTGAAAATTGTATTTTACCGAAAAACTACTATTTGACCTAGTTGTCAACCAACATGATCTTAATGTATGTGCATATAGTATTGCTATTCATGAATATATTCTTTGTTCTTTTCATACACCAAGCTCTCTCTCTGAGGGTATTGAGCCTTTACACTGCATCGGGACACTTCGACAATCATTAGTGTATTAACATGTATGTAAATGCGCATAACATAAGGAATGAGCATATTTTTATGAAACTAGTATTAATGACTTCTAGATGTCTAGTATGCAATTAGAACATGTTTATTATTGGCTCTCTTAATTATGTGAGGAGTTGGATGTCACACAGTGTGCTAAAAGAACAAAGAATGTAATTATGAAAGTAATACTATGTGCACATGCATTAAGATCGTACTTGTTGATAACTTGGTCAAATAGTAGTTTTTCGGTAAAATGTAATTTTCACGCACTTCGGAGCCGAATTCATTGTGTATTTAACACGTCAAATAGGCTTAATTTAATGTCTAGGACTCATTTATAGCATTTTATTTGTCGGCTCCAGGTAAGCACGAGGTGGCATTCAGGATACTAATTCGTATTTAGTTACACTAAGCTAGCTTAGATTAAACTTAACCGCGTAATGTCGTTTTTGTGCATTCTAATAATTAAGTGCTAATATTATATTTGCCATGTTAATTGGAGTGTAATTTACTTTCTTTTTAAGTTTAATGATTGGTTATGGGGCTAGGTTTCACCAGATTACAATAAAACCTGTCACATGGGAACGTAAGTCAAAGTATGACTAGTTTTTCACTTCTTAAGCTAGGTTTCACCATTTTGGTCTATACTTGGGTGTATAGGAGGGACTAGCAACGTGGTGATTATGTTAAGGATGTTTTAGAGCTGGATACATGGAAAGCAATGAGCAAAATACCCAAAATATCTTTTAGAATTTAAGTTATGCTATTTCTTAGCAATTAAGTATCACTTTTTGACCAAATCTGGTCATTTGCTTCCCCTTTCTCTCCAGCCACGACCTGAGCCTCTCCAATACCTTCCTACACTTCTCTCAACTCCTCTTATCCATATCCAAGAGTTTCCAAGTAGTAGAACTCAAATTGGAGCTCTAGAAAGCAAGATATACCAAAACTAGTCAAGGTAGTTCTACTAAGTTCTTCTTTCTAGGTCTTGTCCTTCAATTTTAATTCTCTACTTGTTCTCACTTAAATATTGGTTTCATCAGGTCTTCTTAAGTTCAAAAATCCATTACTAAGCCTTGGGAATCAGTTTGGTGGAGATAGAAGGCAAGAAGTCTAGCAAAGACTCAAACTAATCAAGGTAAGGTTTAAGTAGGATTTTAAATTTGTAGTGAGTTTTATTTATTTCAGCTCTTAAACCTATGTTATTATTTGATGAATAATGATCCTGGGAACCCTTATGTATTGCTAGAAACATAAAATTTAAGTGGAGGATTAATGTTAAACCTAAAGCCCCAAAGTTTGCTATTTATGGAGTTAAGTGTTTTTATGTGTAATAGATTAAGTTTTCTATGTTTGTAATATGATTTCTTAAATTTGGATTGTATATCTTATTGATCCTATTATCTATTACACTCAATTGGTGGCTACTTATGATGACACACAAATATAAAAGTGGTTTTAAACTTGTTTAAACCGAAAAAGAGTTCAAGTACACTTAGATTATTCTAAGTGATCCTCTTGATGTGTATACATGGGAATTGAATTGTTAATTGTTATTGCAGGTTTAAAACCATGATTTTAATCATGTGGGAATGTCCTAAAAATAGGGGAGATGCTGTCCAAATGTTTTTAAAATGAAATGGCACCATTTAGGAGCAAATGGTCTAGTTTTTACAAAATGACATGCCATTTTGGATCATTTTGTGTTAATGAACTAGCATTCATATTTTAATATTTTTGAACAGTTTTTCAATGCTAGTTATTGATTGTCAAGTGCCTTAGGTGATTTATATGCTTCCGAGCCATTTTAAGATCAAGTTTCTTAATTTGGTGAAAGTTGTCATTTCGGTCTTGTTCAAGTATTTTAATGCATTCTTTTTGTAAAATGTGCATCGTGAATAATAGTAATTTATAACAAGTGATTAGCACACCAATCTCTAGAAGATATTGACTCTTTCCACTATCGATTCCTATTCAAGACACGAGGTAAGTAAAGTACTCAACTGCAACACAAGAATTATATACTATAAAAGTATCTATTATATTTCCATATTTTGCATTTATTCTGGTTATGAGTATGACCGTTGGCATTTTGATTTCAACATATATATGCTTGGTAATTTTGGTATGGTATTATTATGTACACCATGCATGTTTTATGAAAAGTTTAAGAAGGGTAATATGATTTATGAAATGCCTTAGTATTATTGTGTAAAACTATTTTATCATAGAGAAGTTAAGACCAGGTAACTTTCAGAAGGTTTTGTATCACTATTACGGGAAAGCGAGATAAATATTTACAATTTAAGAGTAGCAGCCCCAGGAGAGGGGCAAGTGTGACAGGATTAGTCATAAGGTTTGCCACAATATTCCTCATCTAAGTTATATAATAGACTAAACTACAGTCTCGGGCCGCCTTATCTCTTGAGCTCGACGGGATAACGATAGAATAAGGTTAGCAACGAGCCCTACTGTGGTAAGAGCCGGCGGGAGGAGAACCCATGGGATATCATTAATTCAGGAAGCCCTGCAGGCACAGTGCTGAACCAGACAGTAGGCACAAAACAAGAAAGGATCTAAAGAAAATTATTTATTCTGAAACATTTAAGCAAGCACGGTCATACATTTAATTCATGTCATTGAGCAATAGGTCATCCATTACTTTACTTACTGAGCTGTAGCTCATTATAGTCTTGTGTTGCAGGTAATGATTGAGATGA
>JXTC01000159.1:327687-421670 GCA_002914845.1 Trema orientale
TAAAGTCATGGAATCTTTTTCAGATAAATAAACTATTCAACTGAGACAGTTTAATCCAGCAAATATCATGATCGCATATAAGAGAAAGTTGTTTACACTAAAAGGGTAAAATTGAAAATCTGCTTTTTAGGCAAATATTCCAACAATCTCCCACTTGTCCAAAAAGCAATTACTAAAATTAACATACTAAAAGCCCAAAAATGTTCCAAATGACCGAATTTAATAAAAGCAAAATTAAGTGTTCAACTAACAACTTAAAAGACTAAAAGATCATAAGCTCTGTCTTCATCATTTTCTTGACAGATCTCTCTCTTATCCTCCAGAAAGTCTCTACTTCTGCTGATAAAGGTAGTATTAGTAGATTGTCTATAGAGAAGGTAGCCCTTCTCTTCCTTTCGATAGCCAAGCAGAAAACATTTTTCTGAATTCTTGTCAACTTCGTCTCCCACTTTTTTGCACGGGTATACTTCGCAAACCCATATCTTTAGATGCTCTAAGCTCTCTCTCTATATAGCCCATCCATATCTAAAAAGGTGTCGAAGCAACTTTATCTGATAGAGTGAAGTTGAGGATGTACGAAGCTATCTTTAAAGCATAATCCCAGTATCTTTTCGATAGCAGCGACTCCTTGTACATCAGCTCTATGGTATGCTTGAGTCTGATGTTGTACCTCTCAGCAGCTCATATACAACTATGCTCATAGATAGTCACATATTCATAAGGAATAGGATCAACTAGTGTTTGCCTCAGTAGGTCACTTAGAGAATCGATATCTCTATGTTCAACTTCAATCTTGAACTTCTTGATCTTAGTGTTGTGTTACATCCACACCTTTCTGTCGAACTCATGGAAAGCATCTAGGACTTCATCGTATTTATTCAGAAGATACACTTGACCGAAGTATGAATATTCATCAACAAAAGTGACAAACAATGTATGCTTGTTGTAGGAAACTACATCCATAGGTTCATAGATATGCACGTGTACGTACTCCAAACATGCCTCAGCTTTCTTATAACGAGTGGCAAGATGACACTTGTACTTTACAAGCCTCTTGCAATCTTTGCAGTCTATATCGTTGCTGATATCTACTTCATGTAAGTAACCCAGCTCCATAAGTCTGCGAATTTCTGAACATGGCATGTGTCCGAGTTGCTTGTGCCAATCGACGGTATTGCACTCCTTCCTAATATCTTTCACCATCTCTTAGAGTGTAGTAATGCTCATCATTGAAGATGATGTACTTTATGGCTTCGCAGTTAAAACATAAAGTCCATTCTACATTTCTCCCACACAATATAATAGATTGATATAAGAAGATGAGTAACTTCTTGCCAAACACGAAGTGGTAGCCTTCTTTATACATCTTTGATACCGAGAGAGCATTCATACTAAACTCCGGTGCATAGTAGCAATCTTTTACAATCATAGAGCTATCATTGATCTTCAAGTAGGTATCGCCCATGCCTTTAATTCGAACTCTTCGATTGTCTATGACTTCCACACAATGACCAGCATCAACTAATTAATTTGGTTCAATGAACTATTTCTTGTCTTTGTAGATATTGACACTAGATCTTGAGTCCACTAGCTAGAGATCTCGCATATCCTCAGTAGAGAGTGATTTTCTTGGCCTTCGAGACGATCTAATTACTGGAGAAGATCCTAACCTCTTTTCAGTAGAGGTATCCTCAGGTTGATTATCATTCAATCTCATTGAATGCTGTGATGTCTCCATAGATGTCCTTACTCTATTCCGTATTCTATATTTCCTTATCTCTTTCCTCTTTCTGGAAATCTTATCCATCTTATGAAAAAGTGTTTCCTCAAAAACTGCAAAATAATAAAGTTCCCAATCACACAGAAGTCATATAATAAATCCAATTCATAATCGAATTTAATGAATTCAATTCACAATTAAATTCTGTAAGTTTAATTCTCAATTAAACATATAGAGAAAAATAATCGAATATAAATATCTTTGTTTCGATTTAATTTTGCAGTAAGATAATAAACGCCTCAACAAGGATGTTTATTATCTTGCGTCAGATAATAAATACCTCAACAAGGATATTAATTATCAGGAATGAACTTTGACAAAAATATCAACTCTTGCGATTTTCAAATCAAAGTAACTGATTTAAAATTAGCAGACAATTCGTGCAAGATTTTGTAGTACACATATAGTAAATTAAGAAATATAAATGTAATGACATATAATCAAACAAGAAGATTATGTGTTATGCTCTTATTGGTCATTTTGAAACTAAGGATAAACTATGGACAAGTATGCAAATTATAATCCTCTTAGTACTCAACTAAATTTGCTAGTTTTTCTGAATATAAAAGAATTTAGAATACTTAATATTAAATCTATCAAGATAAAATACTTATATGACTGTCACAAATATTCAAGGTATTTTAATCTACCATAGATCATAAGTTACCTACGAGTAATCATATGAATCTATAAGTTAAATGTGAGCAATTCACTTCAGACAAAAAGACAAATATTTCATATTCTAGTTTGCTAAGTACCCAAGTTGATATCTCTATCTAACTCGGTTCTCTAAGTACTCATTAAATCTAGTTCTTAAGAACTTCCTAATTTGATTATCTAGGTATTGATCTCCTCTCGGTCTCACAATAACCTAAACTATGTTTCTCAATTCCGGCTTATGAAATCAAACTCTCTCAAGTATCAAAATCACAACCTAAGTTCAACTAATTCATTGGCCATATAAATTAGAGGCAATAAGCAAGGAGAAACATAAATGAATTGACAATAGAAAATAAGCCAACAATTAACAAAATAAGCAAAATAAAGTATAAAAATGGTACATCAAATCTTAAGATAGAGAATCAATCCAAACATAGTAAAATCCATGGTTAATCTCATAAAGAATTTCAATATTCCAAACAAATTATACAATATGCCCAATACAAAATTCAAATGAGATTAAGGTAAGAAAGAGGAAGAGAAAACTCTTTTATGGAGGTAGACCTTTAAGCCTTCAATTCTTGAAGTATCTCTCTCAAGTATCCTCTCTAAATTTCAACTCCAAAGCTCTTTCTCTCTAGGATTTTTAGCTCTCAAAGTTGTGCCTCCTCTTCCAACTCTCCACCCCTTGAAATAGAAGCTAAAGTGTATATTTAAAGGGCACTAAGATGATCTAAGAAAGGAAGAAATCTAACCATCTATTGGTGTTAGATCAAGGACCAAAAATGACTCTTAAAATTGGCCAAAAACGAGTGGACACGTGGCTGCAAAATGAAGAAAATTCGGCTTGTGCGCGTGCCGAATTCACAGTGGCACTGCGGTGCCCATTTCTGGCACCGCGATACTAGTACTGAGGCATCGCGGTACGACTTTCTAGGCACTGTGGTACCAGCGTTCTAGTTCTAAGGCACCGCAGTGCCCTTTTTGAGCACCGCGGCGCCTAGCTGCTGGTCCAATTGAGCTTTTTAGCTCTCTTCGATACTCCAGGCCTCGTTTTGGTTATTATTGGCTTCATAAACTTCTCCTTTTTAATGCCAAATATACATTAAGCCTCAATTCCTTATTTTCTACAATAAAAATACAGAACAACATTAAAACAACATAAATACTTGAGAACTTACAATTATTTGAACTTGGAGAATACTTGATTTGTGAGTAAAATACACACTCATCAGCACCCTCAATTGTTTGTTCCATATGGTGGTGGTCTGCTCCTGCTTTCATTTCTTCGTTAGTCTATGACAATTGTATTGCAAAGCCTATTTTAAGATTTTGTTGATTTGTCTTTATCTGGTTTCCAGTTTTTACTTTGAGAAATAAGGTTTATGTTCCCCTCTAACTAGGTGTACTTCTTTTTTCGTTCTTTCTTTTAATAATTTTTTCCTCGTCCCATCGAAGTTAACCCAAAAAAAAAATCTAGAAGTGAAATGGAAGATGATGAGCAACCTTGTTATGGTATGTATATTCTTTATATATATATATATAATATAACCTAATTAGCTTAGATTATTTATAAATTCATACTTTAAAGGAGTTTGATTTTATGAAATGTATTGAAGAGGGTTTTGTAACGAAATCTTTGCAAATGAAAGACTACAGTATAGATGAAAGGTAATAAAAGGGGCTAGTTTTTAGCTTTAATAGAGATTGGGACTAGTTTTCCTTTTGAAGAAGAAGACTACAATGGGAGAGAAAATGGAAGAATTTGGCGTCTAATCTGAGGGTATATAGGTGAAGGTATTTAATTTGAGAATAATATTTGTTTCAGCTAACCTTGTTTTGAGGTGACACATCATAATTCTGTTTAAGTTATGGATCGAAATAACAGAAAGAGAATTTATCCACAATCGAATAGTTTGGGGAGAATTTTTGCAAAGAAAAATAATTTATGAAATAAAATTGTGTATATACGATATTTTGGAGGCAAACGTATAATTTGTTCTATGTAGAACATTAGAAATTTAAAATAAAATTTAAAACATGCGTATGATTAGTAAAATTTTTGTTTTGTTTTATGAATTGATCGAGTCTTTGACAAGACAGAACTGACCCAGCGAGCTGCAAAAGCCAAAATTAACGTATACGCGTACTGTTTGGATTGGGACTTCCATGGGGCCCCTAGTTTGTAAATCTTGACCCGAAATAACCTCTTACTTACGTATAGATGACTTTTGATTAATTTTCATGTACATTTGAGAATATGCCCTTAGCAAATATTATAAATAGCTCCACAAGTTTTCAGTGATCGATCGATCATTAGTAACAAAAGAACCATAGACCGACGCGCGCACACACACACACATACTCTCTCTCTCTCTCTCTCTCTCTCTCTCTCTCTTCCGTCTCACCCTTTCTTAGTTTTTTATTTTTCAATAGGTTAAAAAAAAAAAGAAAAGGAAAGAGTTCGGAAGCACTATGGATTACTTGGAATTAGAATCTTCGGTTAAGAATCTGGTTGCCAAGGCCAAGAGGGAAGTTTTGTCCGGCCTTATACTGAATAAGCAGAATGAAATTAATCCTTTGAGGGTTTTACCTCCTTCTGCGTATGACACTGCTTGGCTCGCAATGATTCCGAATCCTCAACACCCGGATCGTCCGCTCTTCAAAGGGTGTTTGGATTGGTTGCTTCACAACCAAAAAAGAGCAGGATTTTGGGGAGGAAATAGTACTGCTCCTCATGACGATCAATATCATGATCATCATGATCGTGATGGCCGTCACTACGACTACTTAATTAATCCCACCATAGATTGCCTTTCTTCTACTCTTGCTTGCATCATCGCTCTTCGAACATGGAATGTTGGAGACACTGCCATTGACAAAGGTCTGTGCACTATATAATATTAACATATATTACTATTGCGTTCAGAAACTTAATTAACTCATTTCGTTCTTAGAAAAACGTACGTAAAATTTTGTGATATAAGTAAATAACCATTAGTGATCTATTCATGAGTTATGAGTAGCTCTATACATCCAAAAATTTCTCTTCTAGGTACATATTTTAAATGAAGTGGCATATTTATGAATCCAAAATAACAACAACAACAACAATAATAATAATTTGTCGATAAATATGTAAGTAATTTCAACATTTGTTTTTGGTTGAAAGGATTGGCGTTCATCCATGCAAGTGCAAAGAAGCTACTCCTAGAGCAAAACGGATCGTTTCCTCCATGGTTTGCCATTGTTTTTCCAGGGATGGTTGAACTTGCAAAGATCGAAGGCCTAGAGATTGACTTTTCCAACGATTCCACCCTCGTGAAACAAGTATTTCTCCAGAGACAACAGATATTTCAAAGGTATACTTGTTAACTAGTCTCATGTTTCCTTCTCAGTCAACGCATACTCCATTTGTTTTTATTTGAACAATACTACTTATCCAATATTATATATATATATATACACAATGGAATTTGGCTATAGTTAAATCATTATTCATTTGCTTGAAATATTGACCAAGTACTTCCTTCCTAAAGTCTCAGCAGTTACCCGCTTTGTGGTGGTCAGCACGAGTACCATCCAAGTCTTAAAACATATATTGAAGCTTTACCTAAGAAAAATAACAATAACTCCGAAAATGAGGTTTCTTTCCACCAAAGTGAGGATGGTTCTGTTTTCCAGTCTCCAGCGGCTACAGCATACGCTTTCATGATGACTGGGAACGAAATATTTTTGGCTTACTTGGAAGAAGTAGTCAAAATTTGTGGACACGGAGGTACCCTGCTAGCTATACTTTAATGTTACGTGCTCTATATATATATATACTTTACAAATGTGGAATCTTGTCTATATTTCCTGTCTTGTACCCATCTGCTCTATAAATTTTGTAGACATCATCTTAGAAACTGTAACCACTAGTTTAACTAGGTGATGCGGCAAAAATACATAACTGTTGTTGGTTTTAAAAACGATTTTCGCAGCAGAAGATTGGCCCAGGAACGTTCGAAAATTTTCTCAAAATAATTGACTATATAAGTGCATAGTATTAATTCATAGCAAATAGGAACATACAAAGAGAATAGATCTAATACCCCTTGTAGCCTATCAGTGGATCCTAGCTTTTCTGTCTTCTAAACCCTTCCAATCCAAGCCTTAAGCACAACTGGATGAACGTGTAGACGTTGCATACAATCTCTCAAAACTCACACTTTAGGCCCTTGTAATATTCTCAACACATGAGATTGCAAGAATTTGTTCTACAGAGAATAGGAAGACTCTCTTCTTTTTCTCTCTAGTTTATGGAGGCTCTGAAGAAAATAATACGTAGTAGTATCTCTTTTCTGTTAGGATTTCCTTTATATATATATATATCTATTTATTAAACTATTTAATAAATTAATTAATATATATATAAGTTTACGAAAAATAAAAAGAAATCGTAAGTAATTTCTTTTATATAAACGTAAAGTTTTCTTATAATATATATATGTTTAAATTAATTAATCTAATTAATTAATATATATATATACCTAAATAAGAAAACTTTAGATGGATTGCTCGTTGTTTTCTGAGTAAATTAATTCTGTAACTTCAAGAGTGCAATTCCGGATTTTTAGTGGAGCAATACTGGAATTAATAAATTAGACAAATTAATTAAAGAGTTTAATTAATTGTCATAATTTATTGGAGCTTGAATTACAGGTCCATAGGTCCCCAATTCCACCTCTTACAAATACTATACTGGATATTACATTATTTCTTTTACTGCACACTTTGCCTAGATAAATTGTTTATCTACAATAATTAATATTGTTATTAATTAATTAATTAATTTAAATTTATGGGGGGCTAAGTTTTCTAATTTGTTTAATTTTTGAATTAAAAAATATCTAGTTATTAGATAATTAGATAAATAAAAATTGGGCCAATTACATCTTTATCCTTGTGTACCATTGATTCTCTAATGAATAATTAATTTATAAATCTATTATAAATTGAGTACTCAAACTATTCAAGTCCTGAATCAAAGCACAAGAGAATCATCTTTCTAGCTTCCCAATGGAAAGAATGGATTCCATATCTGTAAGTTACATTCCTAGCTACTCATTTCATCATGCTCCCAAGATACAAGTATTTCAATCTGTTTACGAAACAAACCTTTAACAAGTATGTTAAAGAACATAATGTTATAAATAGGAGTCTATAACTACTCAGGATTAAGATTGATCTACATATGATTATCTAGTGACACTATTTGAACTCTCAATAGTTAACGGAATTTACGTTAGATTCAAATCATGTCTGGTCCAGTCCTATATAATCGAATTATATAAAGTACCTCCATTGTGATGTCAACACATCAATAGTCCGGATAAGACTATTACATTCTCAATATTAATGGACTGTACTAATAATATTTAATTAAAGATCCCAAACTTTAATTAATTATTACAGACTATATTTAGTTTATTATCCATAAATTTAATCCTCATGTATATAACACTTATATATTAAATTTGTGGTCACATAAATAAACTAGAGATTTTCTGATATTTAAAGACATACCAATTATGCACAAATTCAAATAGAAAAATGTCATTTTATTAATTCAGTAAATATTCAAAATATACATGCTTTTAGGGCATAAACTCTAACAACTGTATGAATAAAGAATAAATAGTACACGTTAAGGTGCTAAGTACTACATGAGATATTAACTTTTTACTAGAGAATGGAATAATATATTATGTGGAACTCGTGTAGAACTTAGCATATTAATTATAAAAAATTAGTACCTCGTGTGATATTGACACCTTAAGGTCTACAATAACATGACAGACAATTTACACATCATCATTGTTGATAATGAGTTGATTTGATGGTTGTTCCAAATAGTACTTAATGCTATATTCTGTTTTCGACAGTACCTTCATTCTGTGCTCTGGATGAAGACCTTGTAAAGATTAGTGTAATTGACTGGATTGAGAGACTCGGACTGGCTGAGCATTTCACCGAAGAGATAAAGACTATGTTGGGTCAAGTTTTCAGGTACATAGTGGGGTGGTGGCTGAAGAAAACTTATCATCTTAAGCACTCCCACATACAAGTACTGACTACAATGATTAAGCAGCACATAGTGGTAGCTTAGTTGTGCGTCTTGTCAATCAAAGTAGTAATCAAACTAAAAGATAATATTGTTTTTAACTATTTATGTTATTTTCTTCTCAAAACAGAGGTTATACTAGTACAAGTGAAGAGCCAGAGAACAAGAGATTGGAACCCCTACAAATACATAGAGACGCATTGGCCTTCCGGCTTCTGAGACTACATGGTCATCGAATTTCACCCCGTAAGAATGCAAACACACGTGTTTAATTTGAATTACATTCCCAATAAGTTGAGGAAGTATGTGATCTCTTCCTAAACACAAAAATAAAGAATAAAAAAAGTCATGTGGAAGTAAGAATTTAAAAATTTTGGTAATTAATACTTAATTTTGACATGATCAGACGTTCAAAAATATACTTAGATGTGATATATATATGCATAAATATAAACGACCCATAAATTAGAAGGTTAACATGTGTGCAGAAAAGATATGCTGGTTCCTTGATAATGATGATACAGTGCGGCAAATGGATCAAAAGGACCATGAAGCTTTCTTGTGTGACATGTACAGTTTACATAGGGCTACTGATGTGACGTTTGCTGGGGAAAGTCAGTTGGAAGCTGCCCGAGCCTTGTCTACGAAAATATTGCAAAATGAAACGACGGTGGGAACTTCAGAAAATAATTCCGTTTTTGCTATGCCAAATTTGCAAGACCAGGTATATACATATAGGGATGGCTACGGTAGGGGCATCCCTACGTAGGGTCATGCTTTAATTATCGTTGGATAGGAATCTGTGGGGAATAACGAGAATTTGTGGAGAATCTATTTATATACAGATTCCCATCCAACGGTGAATAGATAGGACCCTACGTAGGGACGCCCCCTACTATAGACGCGCCCCATACATATATGTTATATATAATCATCGTTACAGATTGCAGCTTTTTAGGCAATACTAAATAGATTAGGACATCGATTATCGGATTTGACTTAAATTTCCACTGAAAAATTGCCAAAATGATTCTTAATTTGGTGGAGGTTTATCGTCCATACAGCACTAACATACGTTATGCTTTGACTTATCTCTGTTAAGTGGATAGGTGGGTCTCCTGACAGTATTCGTGTGAACTCTACCTTAATAAAATAAAAAGTTGTGATTCACTAATGTTAAATAATTAAATTGTTAATATTTATTTTAGTATTATTTTCAACAAATTTTTGTGGACAAAATTTTTATCCATTGGATTTATAAAGTATGTTTGTTAGGGTTTTAAAATATTTTTCTTTCTAACAAATTTTTTTTCCCACGATTCTAATCATTCTAGTAAAGATTTACTAGAAATTTTAAACCCTGAAATTATGTTATTCTTTTAGTCACTAATAACTATTATTAACCAGTGTTAACAACTATTATTATATACAAAAGTTTATAATTCACTCTAGATTATATCTGAAAATAACTATAATTTTTTTGGCCCCACTAAAGCTTAGCTTAATTTATCAAATTTCAACTAGGCATTGAGTTATAATCACGATACTTAATCCATTTTAGATATAACTTGAAAATTAATTTGATTATAGTTAATTATATTTCTCTTCGTATACTAAATTATATTAGGGTGAGATAGATCGGGTTGGAAAGGTTTATATGGATTATCCAACCTGTTCAAATGAATTTTGTATTGTATTGATTTTTCAATCCAAAACTCATCTAATGAATTAAAATTCCATTCATAATCCGCCTAAAGTTTTGCTCGGGTTAATTGCGTTAACCCAGATTAATATTCCCCTTTTTTTTGAAAAATTAAAAATAAAAAAGAAAAGGGATAATAGGCGAAAATTGTGGGGTTTAGGATTTCAAAATTTTTCTATTTGGCTTAAGTTAAACAAATATGACAAAGTCGTTTCGATTTTATATTAAAACTTATGTTAAACTTTTTATTTTATCTTAAGAATATAATTATATATGTAAGATAATAAATTAAATACTAACTATTACCTTATTTGCTTGGGTTGGGTTGTGTTGTAGAATTTATTAAACGCAAGTACACGTTACCAAACAAATAGTATAGTATCATCCACAGAGACTTGTATTGCTAATTACCAAATTATATTAATTCTAAGTTTTATTCGAACAACCATAAATATGACAATTAAAGAAAAGTAAATTAAACAAATGAAATTCAAGCTAACAAATAACTCAATATAACTTTCAATGATTAAAAACATGGGGTTCCGAATTCACTTAAATTAATCTATCTAAACCTATCACTTCAACCAATTTATATTCATTCCATATGCTAACAGTGAATCTCTCTAATTTTTCTATCAATCTTTCTCAATAATTAATAGGCATGTTTTAATAGACAAGTTCTAATATCTCCGTGTAAAATATAAATCTACCAAAACTTATTAAGTATAAGAAATTCATATTACTGCATAAGCTTTATAGATATCTCTATCCTATGATAATTTTATGTTATATTAATCAAGATAAATTCAATCCTCCCTTCTCAGATCTTGGATTAAATCTCTAATTTCATGTAAAAGTGGCCAAACCCTCACAAGCATTAAGCATAGATTAATACAATTAGTATAGAATGAGAAACAATACATCATAGCCCTAGAAAATAGATTTAGTTCATGGTGAAAGAAGAACAAACTCTAATCATAGTTCTAAACATGGAAGATAAAAGAAAAGAAGAATGAAATAAACTTGAAGTAGAATCAATGGTCTTCGTCTTTAAATCACCGCTCAATCCGTCTTCAATATTCTACTCTCTTTTTCTCTCTTATTTTTTGAGTTGTTTTTAGCTTAAAAATGTCCCAAATAAGTCTAGGAAAAGCCTATTTATAAGCTAGGAGGCGGCCACCATAAAAACTAAGTCAAAAGGTATCTAAAGATACTGTGCACAAAAATTTCCGAACTAGTGCTACTCTCTCTGCCTTTTTTTTTTTTTTTTTTTTGCTCAAACTAGTGCCGAAACACTTCCTACACGGTGTTGGGGCACCACTTTCTCCGGTCTTCATAAATTTTAGCTTATTTAGAGTCTTTTAAGTACTCTAGTGCCAATGTACCATATTCTCTGTACATCTTGCCACATTTCATGTCATTCTTACTCCAAACACCGTTAAATGCACCAAAATTACCTATCTTACACTCAAAACATCATAAATACAAATAAAACTTACAAAACCCTCAAGAATCTACCAAATGCCTAGCTTAAATGGTATCTAATTCGTGAGTGAAACTTACTCATCAAGCTGCACTGAGCGGGTTGGAACCGACATCTATAACTTAGCTAAATATTGAATGGTCGAGTTGGACCAACACCTAATCCGGCCCAAAATTTTTATAACTGCATTATTTGGGGTAATTAATTGGTCGGATTAGTTACGTGCTGAACTTTTCTGCTTGCCCTGTTATATGTATGTTTCCAAAATGAGTGTTACAACCTCTGTTTTGTTGTTTGAAAATGATATATTACCGGCTATTGCAATGAAAATGTCATTTTTTCAGCTCACTTCTTGGAATATATTTAGTGTGTATTTTTCTTTTATCAAAACTAAAAAGATTTAATCGCCAAATGTTTTTAGTTCAACGGACGACCGAATTAAGTGTCAAAGTAACACTTAACGGATACACGTCTAAGCGGGGAGAGAAAAAAAAAAAAGAAAAGTTTTGTGTGATACCAAAATGTAGTACAGCAGTTAATAAATATTCACTTACAGAACAAGAAAAATATACATATTTAAAAAAAAAAAAAAGGAAAAAAAAAACAACAACGGCATCATGTGGTCAATTAGTTTTGACAATGATTAATAGTGTAAATTAAAAGTTCAACCCAAAGTTTTTAAACTAGATTGCATTATTTTTTTCCGAAAATGAAATTACATTATTATACCACCGTGGCTTTAATCAAACTGGTGCTGGTGTATTTCCTTCGCAGATTAAGGATGAGATATATCATCCATGGCTAGCGAGGTTGGATCATCTGGAGCACAGGAAGTTCATCGAGAGAAATATTCAAACTCATATTGGCCGATTGGAAGGGCCAAAATTAGCCACATTCTATAGGTAAAATAAATAAACAAATAAAAAAACAATAATTAGTTCTAATTAATTTCTCGCCTCATCTAAGTAGTTCTTATTACTACCAGATTATCGTCATGTCTAAGAAATTCGACGCTACAACAACTTGCCATCCAAAATTTTATGCTGCGACAGTCTAAATTTAGAAATGAGCTCAAGGACTTACAAAGGTATGTGTATATATATATGATGATCATATATGCACGACTGGGATTTGAAATTGAATCTAAACTTCTTAATTATTATTTATTCATACGAAAATAATGTAGTTGAAATTCTTTATTTTATCTTTTAATATTTTTATCGTGGAACATAAATTAATAAAATGAAATAGGTGGTCCAAGAGATTTGGTCTCACTAATATGGGATTTGCTCGAGAAAAGACGGCGTATTGTTACTTCGCAGTGGCTGCCACTGTACCACTTCTTCCGCTTTCTGATGTTCGGCTGACGCTCGTGAAAAGCGCATGCCTTGTTACTGTCGCCGATGATTTCTTTGACGCGGGAGGCTCTTTGGAAGAATTGAAAAGACTTACCACTGCTGTTCAAAGGTACTATAGACTATATATAGATTAATTTAATCCAATTCAATTCAAAGGTACTATAGACTATAGACTATATATAGATTAATTTAATCCAAAATTTTTATCCTCATTTCAATTACATATAGATTAATTTAATCCAATTCAATCATTATCCTCGTTTCAAACGTAACTTAAGTATCTTACCATGAACCCACGACAATGTACAATTGGATGCGTGTTTCACCGTAGACAAATTCTTATATATATTCACGTTATTGTTACCCTCTTCTCAATTTTATTAACTAGACATGGCACGCGTGTATGATCAGGTGGGAACCAAAGGACTTGAGTGGACATAGCAAGGCTATATTCAACGCTCTGGAGAATCTAGTTGATGAAATTTCTCACAACTTTTCCGACAAAAACGGAAACGACATAAAGACGTGTCTGCAAGATCTCGTAAGATTAACAATTTTCTTTATTTCTTCCAGCATGCAAAATTTCACAAGATAGAGAAAATTAGTATACACATACATATTTATATATATATATATATAAATAGTCTAATTACTCTAATTTTGTTTGGTTATTGAAATAATCTTATACATGAAGTGGTACCAAACATTCAAAATCTGGTTAAAAGAAGCAGAGTGGAGCAGAAATGGATATCTGCCATCAATAGAAGAGTATCTTGAAGTGGCCACGAGCTCTATAGCCACACAGACCATTGTTCTGCCAGCTTCTCTTTTGATTAGTCCAACTCTACCCTTAGACATCCTCAAGTTCCCAAAAACTGAAAAAATTACTCATTTACTAATGGTATTGACCCGGCTTTTGAATGATATCAGGACCTTCCAGGTACATTTAATCTTGAGAAAATGTTTTCACTTTAAAAAAATAAAAAAAGAAAAAGAAAAACGAAGATACATTTAATACTACGTATGCCTTAAGAAGAGAAGTACTAATTGAATGGAGGCATGAATTTGCAGAGAGAGAAAGAGGAGGGGAAACCAAACTTAGTTCTACTATACATGAAAGAGAATCCAGAGATGGGGATCGAAGATTCGATATCGGTTATACAGAAAATATTGGAAGAAAAAAAGAAAGAGTTCTTAGAACTTGTTCTAGTGAGGGACAAGAGTGACAATATGCCAGAAGCCTGTAAAGAACTTCACCTTTCTTGCCTGAAAGCGTTTCAAATGTTCTATGGTTCCTCAAATGCTTTTGACTCTACCACAGAGTTACTTGCTGACATCAACAAGGCAATCTACGAACCTTTACTTATGGATACTGATCAGGGACCAATCCCTATTAACTCTTTGGGAACTGTTGGATTGAATAACAGAAGTTCAAAGAGCAATAATTGTGATAAGAATATTGGTTATAAGAACTTGGAAAAGCATAGAGTTGGATCAAGCTCTGTTCAGCCTTGCAAGACTAGGACTTCTCAGACCGTTGCCAAAGATTTCCAAAGAAAATTAGTACATTGGTCTAGACAGCGTACTAATTTTACTGCCTTATCATCATCAATCAAGCTAAGATCGAAATTAAATGCCAAAGTTATTTCGCTAAAGCCCAATGCATGTACAAATTATCCTTGTTTATTGTAAGGATTAATTCTTCAAGGGCTTATTCAAATTCAAGATGTCTCAAGTAGTCAAGTACACATAAATCTTCAAGGGCTCATATAGACAATGGATTGATATTTATTTTGTACCAATTAATTATTCCACATGAAATAATTATAACCTAATCAAGCATAATTGATACAATCCTCTGCCCGAAATTGTAATATCTTTCTATCGACGTCGTAGATGAAACGATGATTTGTTTGTTGATATGCACCTATAGAGGTAATACCGTCGTTGTCATAACCCAGAGGCAAAGGAACCATTGCCAAGCAAAAGTACTCTTTCCCATCTCCCGTTTTGTCCACGTAAAACGCTCCTTGAGGCTGTATCAAAAGATTAGCATCACTAAAATGAAATGTAACGTTTGGAAGATTACCAAACCCTCTTCCTGAAATTGACCTTTGGTAACATAGATTGAAAAAATTTGGTATGTGGATCCTAGTCAAGCCCATAACTCTAGAGAAAAATTGGTTGACCAATGCCCCTTCCAACAGATCATAAGCCGGTTTAATAATGACCGAGTAAGCAACGCCCGAGTCAATTATGGCCCCACCACGAGAGCCCCTCCTAGCAAAATAGGCCGTTGGGATTTGGAGACGCCAACCCGCGACGCTAATTCCCACCAAATTGACATAATAAGATTGGCCCGAACCATATTGAATCAAATTTGTAGTTTGTAAGCCTGACCTAGTTGGTATATCTGGGCCGAACCGAAGAAATGTGTTCCGCCCACGATTGTTATCGTCCATTCTTTGGAGGCAGTACGAGAAACGACCTTGGGCCCGATGGCCCAATTGCTTGACCAAGGAGTGAGGTCCCCAGCCCAGGCCCAATAGGCCAGCTACATTGTTTTCATCACCATAATCAACAGCGTTGATTTGATCAAATCCACAACCAAAGATTATGTTTTGGACCGTTTCTTTACCCATCGAACTTGAATCAAACGTAAAGGTTTCGGATGCGAGATAACCCTTGGAGCCTGACCCATCCGCGTAACTGAAATCGTAGGAGCAAAACCTGTTCACGCACTTGTTGGGAAAACAAAGAGGGTGTCGATTACAAGGGAGGTTTTTATAAGAAGATGATTGTGAGTCTGGGAAAATGGGTTGCTTTTGGTAAAAGCAATGGTTTCCTCGGGCCTTACAGGCTTCGCATTGGGTCCACATCAAATTGCTACCGGTATCCATGTGTAGAAAGTAGGATAGGGCCGATGGTGAGTTGGGCCTTGGTGACCTGAATGTGCCTATGCCTACTTGGGCCATGAACACTGAGCCCTTTTGAAAGCCCACTTTTGAGTGCAAGGTGTTGGTGAAATATTCTGTGGTATTCAGATTGTGATCATAGTGGTGAGTTTGGTGCAAGGTGCGAGCTAGGGATTGGAGAATGAGTTTTTCGGTTCTTTCTGATCGAGTGAGATGGGCCCTATGGAGGGGTGATTCCGGAGAATCACGGTGAATAAGTTTGAGAGTCAAGCCATCTAGTTTTCCAATGGAAATTCTTAGTAGGAAGAAGAAAAGGATGGACAAAATTTTGAAACCTAGGAATGAAATAGCAACATTGGCCATGGCACACGAAAAATTTTCCAATGAGATTGTAAGTTGATTTTGTGCTTGAGCTGAGTTTATCTTATATAGTGTAGAGTGTTTGTAGTTGTATAATGACTGTTGACTAATTATGCTATAAATTAATTAAAATTAATTTTATAATCTAGTTCAGATTTCTCACCTATATAATATTTTCATTTAACTAAGCCAAGTCATTTCAAGGGACACTAAAATTCATTAAATAAAAGCATACTTGTGCATATGAAAAATAGTACAGATGAGCACGTCAATGTGTCTGTTAAATCAGGACCATTAGTTGTGTGGGACCCACAATTATCCTACTAAAATTCTCATGATATTCAACCGTTATAATTAAACAAACGCGTCAAATTCATGAGAACACTTATGTTAATAAGCATATTTATGTAGCTATTAACAATTATTCCTCAATCTAGATTTTAGTGATTGAATAAATGTACATTAACTCACCTCAGATCTACTTATCTTAAATTGATGTAGGTATACAAACTAGATCTCTTAAGCATTATAACTTCCATGCATAATCTATCTCCTCTTGCAAAGAATATTAGGCAATGTTTCATATTTAGTCAATAGTCATATACGTTAATAAACAGATTTTGTATATACAAGAAGATGCTGGTAACTCACAAAAGAAAAAGTTAAATATACATAAGCAAATATTGGTAGTTATATATTTTTACTACAACTGTAATACTTAACAATTAATATCCCTAATACTTTCAATAAATTTAGCAAGCAGTCTGCACTTTATATAGAATTAAAATTAACAAAGACATAAATGGCCATATTTGGTACGATATATTGTATAAAATGTATTGTGTTGTATTATATTATATTGAATAATACTATTTAGTTTTCGATGTATTGTGACATACAGTAAAATCTCGATAAATGAATGTTCGATAAATTAATAAATTGAGTTAAATAATAAAATATTTTGGCCCCAGCTCTAGCCAATAAACTAAATTAATATTCTCGCTAAATGTATAAGATGATAATTTTTTTTGCAGTTCCTTTAGGGCCCATCGAATATATAAATTAATAATTTGTTAAATACACAAAGAAATAGCACATAAACATTCACAATATTAGTGAGTTTTTTTCCAGATAACTTCTATTTTCTTAATTCTGTTCTTTTTCAAAATACATTTAAAGTTGGTTGCTCAATATTTGTAATTAAATTGAACTCAATCTCATCTTTAATTTTGACAATACATACTACACATTCGGTATATGATTTGGAATCTATTTATAATGATTTGAATTCTAGAAGTAAAATTAATGACTATTTATAAATATCATGTTCAATATGTATGAAACATCTTGAAATTATATATCTTATAGGATATTAAATTTTAAAGCTACATTTATCGTATATATATATATCTTCTTCTTAAATACTGAAAATTAACAGTTAGAATTTTATTTATGTAATATATATTAACTTTTATGTATATACATGTTAACTTTTAGGGTTCTTTACATGCACACATTAACATTGACTATACCTAATTTTTATTATTATAAGTTATATATGTATCTTAGGGGAAAAATGTACAAGTATATATTAAACTCATACTGCTCTTGTAAAGTAATAAATATATATTTATCGAATAATTAATAAATTATTCATTTATTGATAAATAAATAATCCCAATAAAATAATAATTTTTTCTAGTCCCAATAGTATTAATTTATAGAGATTTTACTATATATATATGAAAGATAATATTACAACAGAGTACGAAACAATCTAACACAATATATACAATATATTTATTTGTTGGTGTATTAGCTAATACACGATATACTATATTGATTCAAATATTATACTCAGTTATACAATACAAAATCACCACCAAACATACTATTGAATTAAAATAATATACTATGATGTTTAATAAGGTATACTAAATATGCCCAAAATTGTACTACGTACCTTGTTAAACCAGTTTGGATGTGTCATGTACTCATAGCCAATTCAATTGTAATGTTTCTAGTTTTCCCCTACTTACTTTCCACTTCCCCCCACCCTCACTATCAAGAATCACCATTGAAAAACCTGGTGGTTTGACTGTTGCACTATTAAACTGAACTTCTCTTCTTAGGTCTTCGGTGGCAAGTTTGGAATGGAGTTGATGTCAGAAGTTTTGAGGACCCTTGGATGCCTTAGACTTCTCACTTTCAGGCCCATTAATTATTGTATTTAGAGTGATAGATCGCATTTAGTTGAAGAAATTGATTGATCAAGGATCATCAAAAATTTTGACATCAAATCCATTCCCAACTCGCCACCAAAGACATGAGAAGAGAATGAGTTCTCTACCCCAGATAATACTTCTCCATACATAACAAGCATGATTATTCAGTTTTTCTCTAATCTATCAATATGGGGAAAGTATTTCGTTAATGCATTGTTTAATTAGGTTATGATATCTTGGAACGAGCATTAGTCAATTACTTCTTGAGGTTTGTTGACTTTAGTAGGATCCATCTACCAAGATTATAATTCCCCCTATATTACTATAGTCCAACGGGAAAAGGGTTTAGCTATTTGCTAAATGTTGCATTACATTTTGGATACGTTGATTTTATGGTACAGCCGGCGTTTTATATGAATAAAGATAGAGATAGGAGAGAATAATTTAACTTGGTTATGGTTTCCTCTACTTTGTATGATAAGGAGAATGTTATTGATCCTCTAACCACTATTAGTGCATTCCAACAGATGAATAATCGCTTGAAATGTTAATAGAAGAAAATTACAATTTCGCCTAGAGGATTGTGCTCAAAATGCTTGATTTTTAGTGTTAGTGTAAATTCAATGGATAGTACTGAAAGATGGGAATTATGAAATAAATAAATTAAATGAATTATAAATTACTTAAATAAAACGACCAGAAGCTGGAAAAACAAGACAGGCTTAAAAACTGACGACGACAATAATTAATTGGTGAACTACCAGAAAACTTGAAAACGACAAAAATAATAGGAACTACATAGAATATGATAAACGACATTAAAAATATAAAACTAGAAACTGGTATACATTATAAAAACGACAACTAAATTGCAAATGATAGGAAACCAAAATAATAATAATAATAATAATAATAATAATAATAATAATAAGGAAAGAGATTGAAATATAACAAAAATTCTGAAGAGGATGCTAAATGTACTATTTTTAGTACTCTTTAGTCTTCCTGTTTTAACATATGGATTTTATTATGATTTATTATTTTGTTACAATGTGAAACTAGAAAGTAAAATTTACGTGTCAAACAGTGAGATTGTAGATTTATATTTTGCATTTCCCAAATTCAATAAAGGATAACAACCTACAAAAGTGATTATAAACAAAGCTACCTACCTTTTTCTTGTCTTAAATTCTAGGTACTAAGGTACAGCCATACAGGATAACTAGATCTCATCTTAATTACAAGTAGACTATTTACTTCCAATACAAGACTATCCTCTTATTACAAAGATTTGGATTTTGGAAGCATTTTATATCTTGTCATTAAGCTATATGTATAATAATAACATCCAGATTTTCTCTTCCAGGAAAATCTACATGTTTAGTTTGTGCATTCACACTGAAAAGAACAAAATGATGATATGCTTAATTAATTCTACTTTAGAGCCTGCCTATATTAGGAGAACCTAAGAATCTTAAATTATATATGTCTCCCTTTAACTATACCAGTGTAATTAATATTGTAATACCAAGGATTTCATATATATATATATATAGATCTCTTGCTCTAGACAGAAAAGAAAAGCTTAACATTTTGTTTCATTACGTAATCAAAGCCAAATAGCCTATACTGGTTAGGTTTGAGCTCATCAAAGCTATAAATCTCTCTTTTTTTTTTTTTTTTCCAAAAAGGTTCATTATAGGCTCATATCGGATTTCATATATGTGCCATGGCCAATTCGGCCAAACTATTCCTTGGTTTTCTTGTTATGTCAATCTTCTTGCTACCAAAAATCGCCATTGGAAAATCAAATGGATTCACTCTAAAGCTTATTCACCGGGATTCCCCAGAGTCACCTCTCTATCAAGCCAACCTCGCCCAACTTCAAAGAACTAGAAAACTCATTCTCCAATCCTTAGCTCGCTCTACATACCAATCTCATGAACATCCCTCAAATTCCACACAACACTTCATCAATGTCTTGCGTTCAAAAGTTGACTATCAATTGGGCTCAATATTCATGGCCCAAGTAGGCATAGGCTCATTTAGGGCATCATGGCCCAACTCATCATCCCCCATATCCTACTTTCTACATGTGGATACCGGGAGTAGTCTCATATGGACTCAATGTGAAGAATGTAAAGCGCGAGGTAACAATTGCTTTTACCAAAAACAACCCATTTTCCCTGACTTACGGTCCTCTTCTTATACAAAACTCCCTTGTAATGTGCACCCTCTTTGTTATCCAAGAAGGTGTGTTAAAAGGTTTTGCTCATACCATTATGAGTATGAGGATGGTTCATCTTCTGAGGGCTATCTCGCATCGGAGACCTTCTCATTTGATTCGAGCACTTCAATCCAAAAAGAAATTGTTCAAAATATGGTTTTTGGTTGTGGTTTTAATCAACAAAATATGAAAAATTACGGTGACCAAGGCAACATAGCCGGTATATTGGGCTTAGGTTGGGGGCCTCGTTCCTTAGTCAAGCAATTAGGCTCTCGAGCCGGAGGCCGCTTCTCATACTGCCTCCAAAGAGTAGATGGCAACCATCAGCGCAACACATTTCTTCGATTTGGCTCGGACATTCCTAGTAGATCAGGTTTACAAACCACAGATTTACTACAATATGGTTCCGAAGAGGCCTACTTCGTCAATTTGGTCGATATTAGTATTGCCGGGTCACGGTTGCATATCCCAAGTGACCATTTTATTAGGCGAGGCTCTCGTGGTGGTACTATTTTCGACTCGGGAACATCTTACACAATAATTATTGAGTCAGCTTATAACATTTTGGAACAAGCATTGGTGAACCACTTTTCTAAGTTTGTTGGATTAACAAGGATCCGCGTACCAAGATTTTTCAGTTTGTGTTACAAAAGGTCAATAGGAAGAGGGTTTAGCAATTTGCCAAATATCACATTCCATATTGGGGATGCTAATCTTGTGGCTCAGCCTGAGGTAGCATTTTCTGTGGATAAAGCTCAAGATGGGAAAGAATTTTTTTGTTTGGCAATGGCTTCACATTCATTGTTTCAGAGTAACATGGATGATCCAGTAACCGCTATTGGTGCATACCAACAAATAAATCATCGTATAATCTATGATGTCACTAGAAAAAAGCTACAATTTCGTCCGGAGGATTGTACTCAAAATCCATGATATTGTTGTCATGGTTTCGAAATTAAATAACACAAATGTGAAATAAAATGGGATAATTGGCATGAATTGGATCTTTGTCTATATGCCATACTTTAAATAAGAGTATATATTGTGACACGAATGTACTTGTAATACCAATTATATCACATTCTTAATTCTTATGTTAAAGTAACATTTGGTCAACAAAAAGAAGTATACTACTTCAAATATTTATTGCATGACTATTTTATAATTCGTAGCATATATTTTATCGAAAATTTGGGAAAATTACTAGACCTTCTGAAAGTGCATTTTAGTAAAAGTTTACTATTTAAAAATTTTACAAAATAGACCTTTTAATGCTTTGATGATCATGTTATAATTTAATACTATCTGAAAAAGAGTTAATTAAAAAAGAGTAATGCTATGGGGAACCATATGGTACCCAACACTATATGATGTATCAATCTGTTATTGGTTAATTATAGTTACACTTCATATGGACCCATATAGGACCTAGTTCATTAATTAGAATCACACAATAATAGACTAACGTGTCATGTGGTGTTGGGCACTACTGGTATCCCATAGTATATTGCTCAAAAAAAGGTAGATTGCTCTCTTAAAAATAAAAAATAAAAAAAGAAGCTATTTTGCAAACATAGAGTATGGTGATACGACGACTTGAAAAGCTTTTAATTAAGCAGTTTTTACACTGAGGGATTTACTAATAGCCTCATAGTGATAAAAGGATCTGATTCATAAATTTTATCAAAATTAACCCTCATTGTCATGTCTATTATATAAATTTACCTAAACCTTATGAATTAGTGCCCAAATTTGATTCTCTCTGAATCATGATCAGTCCAAACTTCTTCACCAATCTATTTTATGCATGCGACTTTATCACGTTCAGAGTCAGAAAAAGTGAGTCGTCATCATCAAATCTTTTTTTTTTTTACACGTCAAATCTAGTTTTTTAAACTTAGATTTGGTTTTTTCTACCATGATCAAAATAAGTTGACTACAGTCGAGTTTGTTTTCAACTCTAGTCAAAAATTTTCAATCAGTATCGAATATCTACTAGATCTGGGGAAATGGGGTGATTTTGGATTTCTAATTTTTCTTTGAAAGAAAAGGTATACTTTTGTAAATAAGTTGTAATTTGTCTCATATTTCACTATATATATAGGCTTTTAAAATACAGTCAAAATTGCTATTGCCTGTAAAATTAAAAAAAAAAATTAGAGAAACTAGACCTTTTGAAAGAGTCTTTTAATAAAAGGTCTAATTTTTAAAACACTTTATAAAATAGAAAAAAAAATTGTATATGGTCTCGTGAGGTAGTCGAGCATGATGGATTTATAATTTAAAAATATTATTTTACAAAGAATTCTAAAAAATATGTCATTCTCTAGAACTGCTCTTCCAAAAATGCAAATTGCACCAAAATTGAATTTGTATCCCCTTAACATTAAAGTTCAACTATTGCAATTTCTAGATATTTCATTGCTAAATAAAAATCTATTAATGCGCGAAAGAAAACCACCACAATTACTACTTTGTCACAGTAATAAAAGCCCACAGATCCGATTTAATTAGCTAAAATCCAATAGTTAAATGTCTCAAATTAATTTACTTTAAATGCTATGGTTGAACAATACCCCATTGGTAGATCTCCTAGCTCCTTAGATATGAATGCAATGTGCAAAAGTGGACACATTTCTTCCAGATAAAAAAAAAAAAGTCAAAATAGTAACAGGATTTCTTTCATATTAAAGCCAACTTCTCTCATCGATTATCAAGCAACCCACTCGATGAAATTACCTTATTAGGATTAGGAAAACAAAAAGAAAAAACGAAAAATTGGTGTAGCCATGGCCAAAGAAGTCGCACTAATTCTCTATTTTCTCATTATGGCAATCTCCTTGCTCCCAAGAATTGCTATTGGATCAAATTCTGACGGCTTGACCATTAAGCTCACGCACCGTGATTCCCCAAAGTCGCCCCTTTATCAACCAAACGTCTCCCAATCAAAAAGAACTGAAAACCTCATCCTTCAGTCCATAGCTCGAGCTATCCATATGGCTTATCATGATCAGGATTCAAATGCCACCAAAAACTTCAACTCAAATGCCTTGCGTTCGAAAGTTGACTATCAAAAACATTCTTTATTCATGGCCCAAGTGGGAATAGGCACATTTAGGTCGTCACTATCCAATTCAAGTTCCATTTCTTACTTCCTACACTTGGACACTGGCAGTAGCCTCATATGGACACAATGTGAAGGTTGTAGGGCCCCCGGACACCATTGTTTTCATCAAAAACAACCAATCTTCCCTGACTTACGATCCTATTCTTATAGAAAACTCGTTTGTGATAGTCGACACCCTCTTTGCTTTCCCGGAAAATGCTTGAGAGGCTTTTGCACTTACCATGAAGAGTACTTTGATAACTCATCTTCAGAGGGCTTTCTAGCATCAGAAACCTTTACGTTCGAATCAATTTCAAGTAGCACTACTCAGAAAGAGACTGTCCAAAACATCGTTTTCGGGTGTGGTTTTGATCAAACCAACATGGACACTTACGGTGATGAAGGCAACATTGCTGGCGTGTTAGCTTTGGGATGGGAATCACACTCTCTACTCAACCAATTAGGCTCACGAGCTCAAGGTCGTTTCTCATATTGCCTCCAAGTACCGGACATCAACAATCACATGCAAAACACGTTACTCCAATTTGGCTCGGATATTCCCAACATATCACCGAGTTTGGCCAAAACCACAGATCTTCTCAAATACAACACTCTTAATCATGCTTACTTTGTAAATTTGCTAGACATTAGTATCGCCGGCTCGCGACTTCGCATCCCGTTGAAGTATTTCTCCAGGAGAAGCCGAAATAATCGTAGTGGAACCGTCATCGACTCGGGAAGCTCCTACACAACGATGGTTAAACCGGCGTACGATCTTTTAGAACAGGCCATGGCTAACTACTTGTCTAGAGTAGCTCCTGGTTTGACAAGGGTTGAGATGCCGGGGGCTTTTAGATTGTGCTACCAAAGGATAAGAGGAGGAGGAGGAGAAGGGTTTAGTAATCTTCCAAATGTTACGTTTCATTTGAGTCCTTTCCAAGAGGCTGAACTTCGGGTGCAGCCTCAGGGTGCGTTCTATGTGTCCGGAACTCGGAGAGAGTATTTTTGCTTGGCGGTCTTGCGTTCTTCTCTTCCTTATGAACATGGTGGCTTGAACATTATAGGTGCGTATCAACAAACGAATCAGCGGTTCATCTTTGATGTTTCAAGAATGAAACTGATTTTTGGTCAAGAGGATTGTACTCGAAATGCATGAATATAATATATATATATGGTTGCCAATCCAGTAGGTATTTTTTTTTTTTATCTATGTGTAGGTTTTTTTTTTTTAGCCGTTGGATCATCGTCTAATGGTGATCCAACGGCTATAATCAAGTACATAAAAAGAAGTGCATCATTAATACTATTTCTCTCTCCTACTTTTTATAATAAAAAAATGTACAAAAATTTTTTTCATCGGCCCAATTGATACCTATACATAGGTAAAAAAAAAAAATACCTACTGGATTGGTGCCCTATATATATATATGTTATTAGTCTATTTTGCTTATAAGATGACATGTAATTAATAATGAATAAAAGCCTTTAATTATATATTAATCTTGTTGAGTATATAAGATTGCTTGTATTTTTTTTTAATTATTTGTCTGATTTGATTATTGTTTCTTATTCTGCCGCTAGAAAACAAGATAGATCTGTTTTCTCAAAAAAAAAGAAAAAAAAAGAATCTATTTCTTGCTTTGCAATGACAACATGCCAACATTTCATTTCATTTCATTTTTTTTTTCAAAAGTGAAATGAATTATATATCAAAAAAAAATGAATTGGGGTAAAGATATTATCAAGATGTTATTTAGGAAACTTTTTATGATCCATTTTACTTCTAAAAATAAAATATCAACCGACATAAAAGATAGTTAATGATACAATATTGGCACATTTTAAAGTTAGGAACCAAATTATCTATATACCATATATATAATATTCAAGATTCAAAAATGAAAATAACCTAAAAAGTAAAATAATATAAACAAACAACGTTTTTTATTTTGGTGTTACTTCGTTTGAATTGAAAGAAAATTTCAGATTATTTCAACTTTAGCCTCCTAATTTATCGGCCAACCCCATTTCAGCCACTAACTTTCAAAATGTTCTTTGACTAAGTGGCATCTGAATTATATTTTCTCTCAATTAAAAAATATCGTTATAAATCAAATGCCAAAACTAAGATTAAAAAAATAATTTAAAAAACCCTCAATATAGTAAAATGGGACATTTAATTAAGTGGATAACTAATTTTTTAAATTGGTTTAAGTAGATGTTAATATTTGAAAAATTATAGCTAAATGTCTATTTCTTTTATAACTTTAATTTTAGAATATGTTGTTTTTCTATTTTTGTCGTTAAATGAGTTAGATATTTAATTATAAATTTTTGTGCTTGGTCATACACTAAGTTTTAGGCCAAAAAATGGTCAAATAATTAGTTAGCCCTTTATAATTTCAAGGGTCAAATATGAGACAAGACCATAGTTTATGTTGTAGAATGAGACATATGGTTGTAGAATGAGACGTATGCATTGGCCAAAATAAGATTAACCTTATAACTGGAGAGCCAAAAATGAAAAGAACCTAATTATTTATTTGGACAAAAGACCCTATAACCGCTTCACTTTTGTTGAGAGTTGGCTTTTACACCATAATTTTTGAAATTTGTTCCAGATAGCCCCAAAATTACTTTAAATTACTTTTGTAGATGCTAAATTCTATAATTACTTGATATGGGCCAATGATCACACCACAACTAAAGAGATCTACCGAAATTTTCTGGACCGCCGGGGTATCAACGAAAAAGAGACTCTAATGCTCAAGTCAGAAAAGTGTACGATGAATAAAATTGAAGAAACCATCACATATTTATAGGCTTAAAAGTAGGTATCTTTGTATTGTAAAACTCTTAATAATTATTTAAAAAAAATATTTTAAAAAAAAAGTAACCGGATCGGATTGGAATACTTACCCAATCTTGCCATTCAATTAAAGATTCTAGCTAGTAAGATAACTAGATTAAAATACCTACTTGCTCGGAAGATATCAGGAAGATTTAGATAGAGTCATTTTGATTAAGATTTCAAATAAAAATTACTTTATCCAAACCATCTAACTATGCATTTTTTGATGGCTCAATCGAGTTAACACCTACTTAAATGGCTAAAACCTCTTAAAAACCTCCATAAATTGAACTCTTCCACACCCGAGATGACTGAAGTCTACCCTTCATAAATTGAGCTATCATATATTTCTTTTTAGCAAATCTACACGCATTTTTTTTATACACCTTTTCATAGCCAATCATCCTTGAATAGCGTGAGTGAAATCAAGTCATCCCTAATTAGGATGACTCGAATCTACTATCACTTTCAAACATACCCAACCATTCTTTTTCTGGTTAAAAAAGATACGCCGAGGCCAAAATTGAGAGGATCGAAATTCAACCCTAACAATCAGCCTCTCACTCCTAAGTCAAGTTTAATTGAACTTGAGGAGTAACATTTCCTTCCACTTCGAATTCTAGTCCGCTTTTTCTCTTCCTATAGAAAGTAAATCGCCTACTGAATTTCTTGGTCACTTGGTATTCAAAATTTACTACTCCTAACAAGATATCATAATTACTTGAATCCTGAAAAAAGTAATTCCTCCCCTTCTTCTTCCTTTTTGAAATTTCAAATTCAAATCTTCAAAATCTCTCTTATCAATTTCAGAATTTAACTCTTAAAATTAGAATTTGACCTATGAGTTTTCACATTAATTACAAAATCATAATTAATTGCTAACTAATTACCCACCAAATCCTCCTTAATTACTCATCAAATCCACCTCAATTACTATTTGCCAACTACTATTCTAAGTTAAGCATGAATCTACCCCACCGCTTGAGCCATATTTATATGTATCTAACAATTAATTATATAATCCTACTAGTTTTGAAATATGATCCCCCATTTCTCTCTTAATTTAGAAATTCAAATAGCCACTCTCCCTCTTTAAATAGAGTACTATTCTTTCATTCCTCTTCATTCTTATCTTCTCCATCATCTACCTTCCTACAAAAGCTCTTCATCTTCTCTAAAAATTCTTCTTATTTATTTATTTTTACTAGCATCTTAGAGGTTCAAGTTAACATTCAGGCAAGTTTTGAATGCTTATAATGATTCCCTTATGTTTTTCTCTTTATGCTTCTATACTTTGATTCTTTTTTTTTAATGCTGGTTTTATATTTTCTTCCATTAAGTAAGCTTACTTTGAATGCTTGCTGAATCTTTCCTCTTACATCTCGAGCTTGCTCTTCGTTTTTCCATAATAGAGACTACTTGATCTTTTCTTTTTCAAATTCTCATTTTCGTGGCGTTAGATAGTCCTATAGAAATAGACTATATTTTATCTAACCGTAGTGAGTCCGACTCTAGGGACTCGGAATTTTTAGTATTGAATAAGAGTAGAATCCATAAGGTACCTACCCAAGATGAATCTCTATATAATCCTAGGAGCACCCCAGCTGAATCTTCAACACTGAATGACACATCTGGACTGAAACCTGGGGCTGGTAATTCGTGATATGACACGACAATATGATTCAAAACTCGCATGAAATTAACATGTTTGGGTTTAGCTTAATCGTGTTCATGTCGTGTTTGGGTTGAATCCGCCAATATGAAAATGACTCATTGACTATTGGGCCTGTATAATGTATTCTTGCTCATTTCATTTGAGCCCAAAGGCTAAAACTGAAGCCTAAAGCCTAACTTAGCTTAATTTAACTTAACCCTTCTCCTCTCTTATCTCATATCCACACATATCCGACACCATATTACTATTGACCAATTGACTATCTATCATTACATCTCAGCTCTCAGCCTCTCCCTACTCAGTCCCTTCCAATCCAACTCAACTGCGATGTAGCTCCACGATGATGCAGCTCCACAGCAACAGTCCAAGAACTAAGACCACTAATTTTGTGTGGGTCATCTCTCAGCTTTTCATAGTGACATAGCTTCACGGCTACACCCCAAGGATCAAGACTACAGCTCCATCGACTATCATCTTCATCTTCTTTTGAACAGGTAGAGTGAAATATTTAGAAGTCATTTTAAGAAATGTGAACTGATTGTGTTAAGCATTTATAGTTAAAGCTCAATGAATAGAATTTATTACAAGTCAATAAACAGCAAAGAAATAGTCAAAACAAAGGCTTAACATACTCTCTGTATTCAATATTCAAAGATAACCTTCAGGCCAAATCCGCAATAATCTAATCTCAAATTCTCAAACCTAACTTCTCTCTATCAATTTTATCGTCTCTTTCTTGCTCACCAAACGAGTAAGTAAAGAACCCTCTTTTCTATTTCCGTGGTTTATGATTCTGCTAAACAAACTCCTGGGTGTCAAAAAACATTAATAAGTCGTGGGTTTCGCCATAGAAAATTGTATGCTGATAAGTTAAATTTTAACATAACTAAGTTATGTGAACCCATTTGTACAATAAATAAACCAGACTTTTGCCCCCCTTACATGTTCGATGTTATGCCCCAATGAATGTAAGCATGTGTTTCTCTCCCCACTAAGTCATCCAGCCTCTTCACACCATTCCCATAGAGCTTTGATCTTTTTTCTTTTATTCACTTTTGAATCTCTTTTGATGAACTCTCGTGCTTTTTAATTTTGATTACTTCGTGCCCTTGTGCTACTCATCTATTGATGTAATTTTTTGTTTACTTTTTGGGTAGAGGAAATTTGGTTACCATTGATTTGATAGTGATATGTTAAGATACGTGGTCTTGTTCTTCTTGAATGCGATACATAAAATAGTCTCAATTATTGTTGGATTTGAATTTGTTTTCCTAATTATTTTGGCATGAAGTCAAGAAGCAGGAGCTGAAACTACATGGCCATAAACTTGTAAGGGGAATTGTAATGCAAAAGATTTTGAAAACAAATAAGGAATTAAATAAGATATCAAGGCAGTATTTTTCCTTCTTAATTTCGCTATCCTGTTATGCATCTTAAGCTCATTTCGTGAAATACTTTTTGTTATTAAAGGACATACATATAAAATGCACATATTATGCAGCCAAATAGTTTCAATTTTCTATAGTAATCTTTTTTCTTTTATGTGCAGACTGAATAATAAAGAAACAATTGAAATTGAGTATATTGATAATAATGAATCTGAAAGTCAAGAGGAAATTGAATCAGCTAGTGAGCCTAAAGGTCAAGCGAAACGTAAAAGGAAACTTACCTTAGCAGTTTTGAAGCATTTTGAAGTCTTTCCTCTTACAGATGATACAAAGGAAATGGCCAAATATCTCAAATATGGAGCAATATATCTTTCAGATAGTAAGTATGGAACATGTAACTTACAACGCTACCTCCAAACTTGTGTTAGAAGAGATACTCGTAGTGTAGGACAACTTTTAATATCTCAATAAAAAGGTTCAATGTCATTGAATGCTCATAAAAGTTAATCCCAAAGTATTTTGTGAGTTAGTGATTACTTCTATTCTAAAGCATGAGTTAGCTTTTTAGTTTATTGAATTTAAAGGAATAAGAGCTATCTTTCAATACTTATGTCCTGATTTAAAATTAGTTTCTAGAAATACTGCCAAAGCTGATGTTCTTAAGATACATGCTAGAGAAAAGGCTAGAATCAAAAGTTTGTTAGAGTCTATTCCTGGTAGAATATCTTTCACATCAAACGGATGGTCTTCTTTGACTACTGATGGATACATTTGTCTCACTGCATACTTTATAGATAAGAATTGAAAGTTGCGAAAAAGAGTGTAGAACTTTAGTTTTATGCCATCTCTACATAGTGGTATATAATTATCTGAAAAACTTTATTGTCTGTTCTGTGAATGGGGAATAGAGAATGAGGCTTTCTATTTGGCTTTGGACAATACAAGTGCAAATGATATTTATGTTGACATGTTGAAATATCAACTAGATTTATAAGGATATCTTATTTGCAAAAGTGATTTTTTTTCACATGCGGTATTGTGCACATATTCTTAATCTAATTGTGCAAGAAGGACTTAAATTTATTGATTCTTCTATCGTTAAGATTTGTGATAGTATCAAGCATCTTAAGATCTCTCAAGTTAGAAAGTAAAATTTTTTAGAGTGTGTCAACTTAGTTTCGGTGGGTAGTAAGAAGGTTTTGCACTAAGATGTGAGTACAAGGTAGAATTTTACATATCTTATGCTTGAAAATGCTTTGATTTATCGTCGTGCTTTTCAACATTTGGAGTTAAGTGATTCGAATTATAAACATTGTCCTACCTCAGAAGAATGAGAGAAAGTTAAAAAGATGATAGAGTTTTTGAAAGTTTTTTATGATACGACTCTTGAATTTTCTGGATCAAAGTATCCAACTACAAAATTGTACTTTCCTGCCATCTATAAGTGTTGTGTGAGTTTGAAACAATACTTAAAGCAAAATGACGATATATACTTAAAATTGATGGAATTTGAAATGTGGCCAAAGTTTTAGAAATATTGGTCTGAGTTTAATGTGACCTTGGCAACAGCATGCATTTTAGATTATCAGTACAAGATTCAAATAGTTCAATTTATTTATAAGAAGATCTATGATAAAGATTAGGTTGTTCCAGTTGAAAAAGTCAGAATTAAGTTGAATGCATTGTTTGAAGAGTACAAATCTCAAGCCACTGAAAGTTTCAATCCTTTGTCTTCCAAAAAACCTGCTCTTACTAAAGCTTAGAATATGGAGACCGTAGTTAGCGAAGAAAAATTTTTCAAAGTATACACTATATGCTAAGTATGTAATAATTTTAATAAGATAATATTTTTTTTAGTTATAATGTGATTTTTTTTAATAATCAAAGTTATGTTTTATATTTCAAAAATTTGATGAGATGTCAGAATATCAATAAGCGTTACTTGGAGGAACAAAGAATGGAAAGGAATGTGAAATTAGATGTCCTGAGCTTTTAGAAATCAAATAAATTTCGGTATCCTATACTTGCTTCTATGGCTCGTGATTTCTTGAGTATTCCTATATCAACAGTTCTTTCTGAAGCTACTTTTATTGTTGGTCGACGTGTGCTTAATCAATATCATAGTTCACTTAAACATTCAACTAATTGAGGCACTTGTTTGTACAAGAGATTGATTATTTGGTAATAAAGGTATCAATATACTCATTATTTTTATGGTGATTTTCTAGGTATGTTGATTATACTAATTCTTTTTTTTTAAATTCAGATAATTCGCAATATCCAAAACTGATGAAATAGAAAAGATCTTAACAGATATCATGGAGCTTAGCATTAAGAAGGATGAAAGTTTGACACAATGTTCAAGCTCTATTGCATTTGATAAATAACTTAGTATTGTGTTTCTTATTTACATGTGGAACTATTTTATGGTTTGTATTTCTTATATCATATAAAATTTAGATAATTCGCAATCCAAAACCGATGAAATAGAAAAGCTCTTAACAGATATCATAGAGCTTAGCATTAAGGAGGATGAAAGTTTGACACAACGTTTAAGCTCTATTGTATTGGATAAATAACTTAGTATTGTGCTTCTTATTTACATGTGGAACTATTTTATGGTTTATGTTTATTTAGCTTATATTTCTTGTTTGGCATTTGAATAATTTTTCGACTAGTATAACTTATGTGTGTTTGGTTTATGCTTGAATTCTTTTTATCTTGAATGATATTAAAAACTAGAAGTTGATATTTAAATCAAGACGTTAAAATCTACTCCTTGAATTATTGATAATTTATTAATTTAGAGGAAAATAATCATAATTTAATTAGATAACTTCCCCTCCCTCCCCTCAAAAAACTGCCTACATGGGTCACAGGTCGCAGATCACAGGTCACAGGCCACGAGTCTTGGGTAGCGGGTCAATATGACCTGTTTAGTAAACGAGTTATGCGGGTCATGTCGTATCAACCCATTTATAAAGGGTCGTGTTCGTGTCATAATTTCTTACTCATTTATTAAATGGGTCATATCTAGGTTAAACATTTATCTATATGTACATAGACACGACACGAACATGACCTGTGGACACGAATTGCCAGCCCTACTAAACCTAAACAAAAATCCTCCCAACCCTACTAAACCTAAACAAAAATCCTCCCTCTAAGTTATCAACTCGGGGCTTAGAAAATTTTAGGTACCTTTATGATATTCCTCAGAAAGTAAAAATTCGTCTTCTAAATTCTGATGAGAGAGTATATTCTAACATAAAAGTATGGACATGCTTTTACGAGTTCACCCTGAAAAATGGATTCCAATTCCCCCCTTCGTAGGTTAGTTCAAGAGATATTACTCCATTTCAACTTAGCTCCAGCTCAACTCATGCCTAATGCTTGGAGGTTTTTAATGTCTTTAGTGGTACTATCCGAAATCAAGTCAGTCCCTTTCCATCTAGACGAGTTCCTTAGTTGTTATCGGATAAAAGAGAACCATGATGACTGAGGTAGATACACATTTTCAATCTGAAAGGATCAACAACTTGTTGAAGATTACTCCAAGCAACAAAAGTTGGAAAGATCGATACTTCTTTGTGTTGGAAGAGTATAAACTTGGTTCGAATGAAACTCTGCAACATCGAGTTCGCATCTCATGGGGTTGCTTTGGTAAATTCTTTTTTCCAATTTTTTTTACTTAATAAAGTGAGTAGCTAATTCTTAATATTCCTCCTTTGATATAGGTTCTTGCTCGAATAATACTCTCTCAGCCAACCCGATTGTGCTTGATTGAATTGATGTTGTCAAATCTCCCTCCTGTTAGAAGTATAAAGGACTTGTTATTTGAGGAGAAGCTATCAGAGTCTAGCATCTAGAGTTGGGTTCCAAATAAAGCTGAGCATCAGTCGGATTGGGTGGGTTACTTCACTCGCCCAACCCACCCAATCAAATTTTGGGTTACATTTTTGCAACCCGAAACCTGCCCAATTTTAGAATTTTAAGTTTATAACCCAACCAATTTATTAGACAGATTAACCCATATTAGGATTTATAAGTAAAATTTTAGTTATTTTTTACTCTTTTTTTCCCTAATTTGTTTTACTTTTATAATATATGTTTAAAAATAAATTTAAAAACTAAGAATAAATCTAATTCGGTCAGTTCGAGTTACATTAGGTGGGTTATTAAAACCGTCCAACCTAACTATTGTAACTTCGGGTTGGCATTTATTAATCCAAATTCAACTCGGATTACCTTTTAATCGGGTTGGTTGGGTTATTCGAGTTAGTCGGGTTAAAGAATTTTCTATATTCCCCTAGTTTCAAATATTCCTAAAAGTATTCCTTTTGAACTCCATCCTTACTTTACAGGGTCATATATTATCCAATGCGTATCCCACAAAATTATTGGAGTATTGACGACAAATAATTATGTTTTTGCTTTTAAAATTTCTTAAGCCATCTTTAGTTGGGATAAACTAACACAACTTTTTGAAAATTTTTCACTTTCGTAATTTTTGGGGCGCTTGAGACAAATTTCAAAAGTTATGCGGTAAAAACTAACTCATAGGGTCTTTTGTCCTATTTATTTCCCTGGAAAATAACATGATATGTCGTTTTACATCGTTTACTAGAACACGGCAAAAGATAGGCCTTTCTGTCGTTCATTTCCTTTGACAAATACGGAAATTTCATACACATATCGTTTTTATTTCGTCTGCTACTAAATGGTCTATTTCTGGTAGAGGTGATAAAATGAGTGAGTCGGCCCGGTCCGGCCGCCCATAACGGGCTTGAGGGGGCAAATAGGCACCGGGCCGGCTATAAAAAAAGGCGGGTTGAGTCGGGAAGACCCGTAAAAAAAAATAGGGCCGAACCAGGCCCGTTGGTCCACTGGGCTTATTGGCGGGCCAAGGCTAAGTCGGTCCGGTCTTGGCTTGTTTTTTTTTTTTTTTTTACAATTTTTTTTAACATGTTAAGTTTAAACTTTTTAATTGATTTTTTTTTTTTGAAAAAATAGATAATATAAACTAAACTTTTTTTTCTATTGTTAAAAAATTAATAATAATTAAATAAGATATATTATATAAGTTGAATAGATGATTAAAAAAAGTTTAAAAATAAAACCATTAAGAAAATTATTTAGAATTATAATAAAAATGTTAAAAAAATAAAGAAACAAATAAATTTGAAATTTTGAATTTGATTTTACTGATGATTATTGATTATAATTCAAATTATTACATAAAAAAACTAGTATATCATTAATTATGAGTTTATGACTCATCATCATCGTTCATGTATAAGTTAGTGAAATTTTCGGCCAATTCTTCATTGCAAATATAAATACTTTTTTAATTTTGCTTGGCCGCTTGTTCCCAATCTTTAATATATGCTAGCACCTCAATCATTTCAAGGGCCAGTGAAGTCCTTCGCTTATTACTATCATCCCAGTCGTGCTAAAAGCAGACTCTGAAGAAAATGTGGATACTGGAATAGTTAAAACATCACGCGCTAATTATAAAAATACTGAGAATCTTGATTGATGCATTTGCCACTATTCCAAAACTTTAAAGTTTTTATTATCGGTATCAATGTCAGAATCTAACTTAACTTAATATACTGGTTAAGCTCAAAGGTACGGTAGATTCGTTGATAGTAATGGTTGATTTGAACTTGATGATGCTGATGATTAGCCATGACTCCTTGAGAATGAGAACTTATCATGCTCTAAAAAGACATATTTTTTTATTGTTCTTCAGTTTGTTATGGAGTATATTGTTGTTGACTACATGTTTTACCAAACTTAGTCTCATATATACTATATACTTCAAAAAATTTGTCACGAGTATTTGTATATTTAGAACTATAATCTATCTCAAAACACATAGCAATATAGCTAATTAAATTAGAAAAACTATTTAATTTATCTATAGGATCTAAAATAAAAGTGAATGAATATAATAAAAGAATTGGAAACTAGTATTTCAAAAATATTTCTTACATACGTGTTATAATTAGTTCAAATCTAGGATCACATCTTTCCTTACAAAATATTTTGGCAACAAAAACAAAATATGATGTAAAATAATTAGAAAAGTAGGATAATAAATACTAGATAAAGCAACAGTAGCTTCATAAAAAATGTCTAAAAAGTATACAAATTTTTCGCAAATAAACTAATCTTCATCTTTCAATACTAATGAACCCATTTTTGAATTGTAAAATATACTAATTAGAATTTTATATGGTAATGCATTTTTCAACATCAAATAAGTAAAATTCTACCTTACGGGTTTATCAACTTAGAATTTTCTTGGTTTTAACCTTTGGACTATGCAATTTCTTTCAAATTCAGCAATACAATGATTAGAAGTATAAATGTAAGCAATAGCATATTGAATATTTTCAATATATACACTTATTACATCTATACCTGATTTGACGATAAGTTTGATGATATGACATGCACAACGTTGATGCAGTAAGAATCCTCCCATGTATAAACTTACCAAATTACTGAGTAATTTTATGGCCTTTATATTTGCAGTAGTATTATCTGAAGTGATAGAGATAATGCAATTCGCTATGCTATATTCTTCAACAACATTTGAAATTCTATCTTTAATAATTTCAGCAATATGTTTGTTATCAATGACTCTAAAACCAATTATTCTTTTTTGCATTATTCATCTTGAATCTAAATAATGTACAACTACCCTAAATATCAGATGTCAATGAAATACAAAAGTTTAATGAAGTTAATTTAGATATTAATTCTTTACGCATATTTTCATAAACTTTAATCAAATCACTCTTAGTAGTGTTTCTATAAACTCTTTTAAAGTTTAGATAATAAAATCTTCTAATATGATCTTCATAGCTATTACAATCACCAAATCCTAGTGGTAAATCCTTTATAGCAATTAAACATGCTAGAGGCTCCCTAACTACTAAAGGATCACAGTTCTAAGAACTTACTGAACCATCCTCGTTGAATTGAAGTGTTGATTGAGTGGGCTCCTTATCTTCTTTATGTTTTTTGGCACATGCATCACTATGTCTATTCAGATGAGCGGTTCCGCTAGATGGTTTAACAATTGATAATTTCTTGCAATATTTACATCTCGTCATTTTTCTTTTCTTACTATCGGCCTCATCCTTGAATTCCATATCCAAATGGTCGCACATATTGAAAGTTGTTCTTGTATATTTGCAGGTCGTGCTTGCGCTTAGTGAACAACTATCTTGAAATTGAGAACAACTTCTACTAGCATTCAGATTAGCTTGCATTTCAGGGACCTGGTCACTCTCTTTAGCTATGCGAATTTGGTCTTCATCCATTTCCAAATAAATAGGGATATTTTTTGACATATCCATATCCTATATTTAAACACATTATTAGTATGTTACTTAATTATTTTAAATTCATAATTTAGAATTATAATAAATATATTACTAAATTAATTAATCTGAACATATAATACTAAACTTTTTACTAACTTAATTGTAAATAACCAACTACAAATTACAAATTAATTGAAATTAAAAAAATAATATTATAATAAACTTTCTACTAACTTAATTGTAAACAACTACAAATTACAAATTACTTGAAATTAAAAATATAATATTATAATAAACTTTCTACAAACTACAAACTAATTAACTATTATCTTAATTGTAAATAATTACAAATTAAAATTATAAATTAATTGAAATTAAAAACATAGTATTGTAAAAAGAATTTCTACAAGCTACTAACTATTATACTAGTAAACAATTAAATATACTTCAAATTAATGAAATTAAAAAGATAAGTGTGATAAATTGAATCGTACCTTGAATTGAATTTTATGAGTTATGGAGACTATAAAATATAATTACTAAGTATAATAATTAGTAAATACTAAATAGTAATTAAATAAGAGAGAAAAAGATAAAATTGAGAATATAATTAGAGAGAAAGAAGGAAAGAATAAGAGAATATTTGAAAGTTATAAGCGTGAAAAAAAAGTGAGAGAGTAGGATATTTATAGTATAAGAAAATATTTTTTTTCAAAAAAAATTAGTTTAAAATTGAAAAAAAAAATTAAAAGACCCAACAGTAATACTACAGTTGGAGTTTTTCGTTACAAAAGAGGAAAAAAAAAAAAGAAAAAACAATAAGGATCCAGACGATTCTGGACTAAAAAGAGAAAACGGACCGAATCGGGTCACCGGGCTGCCTGACCGGGCCAGGCCGGAATTCCCAAGCCCAGGGTCAGTCTGGACCCTTAAATGAACGGATCGGATCGGGCCGGCCCGTTAGGCCCGGCCCGAATTGCCTGGTTTAATTGCTGGTGCTACCGACGCAAGGTCAGAAACGATTATCTTATAAAATCAACACCAACGTACGTTCAGAGTTATCATAAAAAATTCTCCTAGTTTGAATTATTTGCTTAACTATCCATAAACAAACCCATTGATGGCAATTCTTAACACCATCATCTTTCACGGCCATGGACTCCCTCTCCCTCCAGTCACCAAATCCTTTCCCAAATCCCAGACCTCCACTTTCACTCAAGTTCTCCTCTCTACCAAACTCTTCACCAAATTAGACCCGGAAACTAGTCGGATCTTCTCCACCCGAAAAACAAGAAACTGGGTTCTGGGTGCCATCACTGAGGACCAAGAGGTGGCTCCTGTGAAGGCTAACGATTCTAAGGACGAAGAGAATAACTTATTGAGTAATGGGTCTGAAAAAGTTGAGGCCTTTTCAACTTTTTTACCTCCTTTTGGGGATGGTGAGGAGGAAGATTTGGGTAGGTTGACAAGTCGAGCTATAAACGCTGCAATTGTTCTCGGATTTGGGAGCCTTGCTATAACTAAGTTGTTCACTATTGACTACGATTATTGGCATGTGAGTTATCTTTACAATCTTATTATATATGCAATTCCAAGCAAAAAAATTCTTAAATATGCAATTGGGTAGTTTTATAATCACTTTGGTACATGGGAATTCAGGGATTTTTATATTTGAGAATCTTGTTTCTTAAATTAGTCATAACATTTTTTTTCTTTCTACCGGTTCTATGACTTTTGAGGTAGATATTTTATTTAACAATATAAAATTAGCTAGAAAGGTGCCATTTTCCTTTGACCTGTTAATCATTTCTTCAATCTTTGCTGGGATTTTCGGTTTATTCATTAATCTCCAGTCTAAATGTGTTATGTGGCTTGAAGTCAAAATTCTTCATGGATAGGTTGATTGAATTGGATGCTTATTTGTCAGGACTGATGAGATTTTAAAAAGAAACTTAATTTGGTGGTATCATATTTGTTTAGATAACTGATTAAGTGGGGAGAGTTGTACTTGTATCTTTGGGTATCAGCTCTCATTTTTTGATTACTATTCAGGGGTGGACCCTTTATGAGGTACTACGATATGCACCTGAACACAATTGGATTGCCTATGAACAAGCTCTCAAAGCAAACCCTGTCTTGGCCAAAATGATAATAAGTGGTGTTGTCTATGCCATAGGAGATTGGATTGCGCAAGTGAGCTTTTGTTATTATGAAATTATCTTAACCCTTGTCATGACAAGCTTCTTTTTTGGTGATCTCTTGGTAATTTTCCCTTGAACTCACAGTGTTATGAAGGGAAGCCGCTTTTTGAAATTGAAAGAACACGCGTGCTTAGATCAGGCCTTGTTGGTTTTACTCTCCATGGCTCCCTTTCCCATTACTACTACCAATTCTGTGAGGTGATAATTGTTTTTCACATTTGCTAGTTTTAGGCTTGCTCTGCTTGTTGGTTTTCTGTGAGTGGCTGAAAATCAATTACGTTGGTTTCCAGGCTCTTTTCCCTTTCGAAGATTGGTGGGTGGTCCCAGCCAAAGTTGCCTTTGACCAAACTGTGTGGGCAGCAGTGTGGAACAGTATCTATTATTTCGTACTGGGGCTCTTACGATTTGAATCCCCAACCAGTATTTTGACAGAACTGATGTCAACATTTTGGCCCCTGCTGACTGTGAGAAATTCTTATCCTTATCCTCAAGATCAGTTTTGAATTTTTTTTATTTTTTTTTTTTTGTGAATGCTTGAAGAACTTTTGTATTTGTTAACCTGATGTTTGGTTACATTTATCAACCACTTATCAAATTTGTTTTATTTCACATTGTTCTTTCTACATAAGAATAATGGTTTAGAGTCTCAGTGTAGCAAGCAATAAAAGAAAAACGGGAAACCCAATTTACAACTTGGACCAAACATAAGCGACCTAATTGATTCATGTATGATAGGGCTGGCATTGCTTAATTGGATGCTTGAAAATTTCTTGGCCGTTTAGTCTGGATATTATAAAGGCATAGCTGAGTTGTTTTGCCAAGTACTTTATCTTCTTTTAATTAGGAAGTGGTTGCATTTCATCTATGCCTGAAAAGTGTGAAATGTAAACCTGTCAGTTGTCAAATGGCCCTTCAGAGATATTTAATTTCTATTCTATTTGGAACCTACAAGAAAGTAACACGTGGAATATCAGTAATTGGTAACGGCTTTTGTTTTTTCAGTATTTGATTGCAGTGCTTTGTATTGTTTGAGTTCAGCAGATTATAGGTTCATTTGATACTTTAGTTTTTGTTCATTTCTTGTGGTAAAATTGTTTATAGCTGTGATTGCTGTACAGGCAGGTTGGAAACTTTGGCCATTTGCCCATCTGATTACGTATGGTGTGATTCCTATTGAACAAAGGCTGCTTTGGGTGGACTGTGTGGAGCTCATCTGGGTGACAATACTGTCAACGTAAGCATCTAATTTCAATTGTTTCATATGTTGAGAATTTTCACTCCAGCACAAGAATTGTATGCTTTTCTTCTCCCGTTTCCTTTACAGGGTTATGACCATGGAATGATGAATACTTGCTTTTCTTGTTATGATCATAAGTAGGCAATTTATATTTTGCCTTTCGTCTTTTAGCACCAAAAATCTCACAAATTTTTGAGAGTCAGGCGTTAGACCTCCATGTATTTACTATTTTATGCAAAGCATCAGAGATATTTTGCTTCAATTTTGATCTCTGCTTCAACATTATATTCATATCATCAGCTAATTGCCTTGGTTCTGGATATTGTCTCGGATTTGGCATATGTGTTTTATGTGCTGCAGACCATATGGTGCATCATCATTCTTTTGTGCAATAATGATATAGATGAACGATCATCTTTCTGTTCACGTGTTGTATGTTGACTTGATCATTTTGCTATTTTATGCTGCCAATACTAAGATAAATAGAATTGTAGACGCGGGTTAGTTTCCAAAGTGTTTCAAAGTCCTCATTCTAAAACCTTTACACGTTTTTCTGATTCCCTTCCTCTAGTTATTCAAATGAGAAATCTGAGTCGCGAATATCTGAAGCATCAGTAGAAGTAAATTCAGATTCTTCATCAAACAAAAGCAATGGAGCCAAGGTACACACGACATTTTAAACCGTAATACCTGGGAACTAGATTTCACTGATTTCATGTTCAAAGAAGCTCAAGGCTAGTTGATGTAGACTTGATTTTCAAGAACCGAGGATGCTCGAGAAAGTTTGTCTTTTTTCTTACGTTGTTGTTTGCTGATGTGCGATTCATTCTTTTTGGGGCCAGGACTAAATCTGTTGCTATGCATGATCACGTTAGAGACAAATTTCTACTTTGGAAGAGCGATAACCGACATCATCGGCACGAATATATAGTTTGTTAAAGCCTAGTCATTTGTCAATGGTGGGAGTGCAAGGGAATGGATTTGTCGTTGGAGGATCTGTTGCAGTTTTTCATCAATAGTGGCAGAATGGGAAAAAGAAAAAGAGAGGTAGGTGGTCTTGGCAAATATTTGTTGTGTTATTTAAAAGTGATGATCTCTGGAGAAGAAAAGGGGGTTTTGGCAAATTTCTTGTATAAAATCATGCCTTCAATGCATACAAATGACAAAATTGCTTGTATCTTCTATTCAGCTATGCCAATTGGATTTCCTGTGTATAGCAAAAAGGGAAAAAAAAACATAAAGGCAAAAGTATATAAGAGTTCTCTTTCAGATGTTTTTATATTATATATATATATATATTTGTATTCTGTGTTAAATACCCTTTTGACTTGTCAGCTACTAATGTGTGTATACATTCTCTTTTTCTATTTTTTTTTTTTTTCCTGAGAAATGTGTGTGTATATATATATATTTTTCTTTTTTTTCTTCTTTTGAGAGAAATGTGTGTGTTTATATATGTTTATATATATGGGGATTATATATGCATTGCACCCCATCTTGGCATAAAGGCGCCCCATTGATAAACCCATTGATAAATAAAATGAGTAAAAGAGATATTTAAGGGAAAAAAAAAAAGGGAAAAAAAGAAATGCATCCCATCTTCACTCTTCTTCTCTTTCAATTTCCCATGAACTTTCCAATTCAAAATTCCTTTCCATCTTTTGCCTTATTCTTTTTTTTTTTTTCAATTTCTTTTTATGCATAATTCATCTCCTTCATTTCTAATTTCTTTAATAATCTCTTTAATATTAAATTAAAGCAGAGCAAGTGAAATTTCTTTACTTAGTACTCAATTTGCTTTGTTTTATTCCTTTTTTTTTTTTTCAGTACCTTGCATTTTATTTTCTCGTGTAAATGGTTTGTTTCTCTCTTAGTTTTTTTTTTCAATGATTCAATATTTTCATCCTCTTAAATTAAAAATTAGCCATTTGTTTTAGTTCATGGATTTGTAAGAAAGAAAGTTGGCTTTAGAAGATGCTTGGTGTGGAAAGTTGGCTTTAGAAGATGCTTGGTGTGCTTTTAACATAACTTTCAATTTTTGTCCTAATTTATTTTTTTATTTATTATATAGGGATGTCTTAATAATTATGTGGGATGTAAATATAGCTCTCTTTATATTTATATATATATATATATAGGGAGAGACTCAAAAATGATATTATAAAATCACTACCGATAGATATAAATATAAAAAAGAAAAAACACTATTAATAGGTATAATCATTAGATTGATTATTATTTTTTTTGGGATAAGGAATCATCTCTCTTTTTTACCAGAGCAGCTTTAACTTTTCTAATAACTTTTTTTTTTTTTTGAATGGCTCTGTTAATTTTTATTTTATTTTATTTTAGAAGTTTTATTTTCTACCATTAATGCCATTCAATGAATTGATCCATGATAATAAAGGATTAAGATGTTTTGGTGCCCATATATATATATATACTTGTCAATCCAGTATGTATTTTTTTTTTTATCTATGTATAAATATTTTTTTTTTAGCCGTTGATGGTGATCCAATAGTTATAATGATGTGTATGAAAAAATGTGCATTATTAATATTATTTCTTTCTTACTTTTTATTATAAAAAGACATGGATGAAAAATTTTAATTGATCAAAATAATTCCTATATATAAGTAAAATAAAAAGTAAATAAATATTTACTCGATTGGTACCTATATATGTTCATGAATCATGATTGTTTTCTTATTTTCATAAAAGATAACATTTTTTCCGCCTAAGTTATTTTACCAGAACATAAATATTAATTGTCGTTTATCTCTTGGAAGACGACTAATTTTAAAATTCAACCGACAAATTTTGAACAATACGACATGTTGTCTCATAAAAAGAGAGCGCTAATTCTCGACCTCTGTGAAGTGTATTAGGAAGCCGAATACCAATTTGCAGATCTAAATTATATACTGAAAAAAAAAATGAAAGAATGAAAGAAAATGAACCCAAGATGAGAGAAAAAGAGCCAGAGCAAGGACAACGGCGAGCAGCGCAAGCAGGACGACAACGATCGACGCAGTATGTGTCGACGGACAGATCGAGGAAAGGGGTCCTCAAGTCTGTTCGTTTATGAGAGCTGGAAGGTCGTAAGAAAAGAAAAAATAGTCCAAGGATTGACAATCCCACCATTTCACTTGGGATTGTTTATCTTACAACTCGTGGGACTATATTTGATCAAAGGATTAACCATCCGGTCAAAATTTGTTCTCAAACATGGGATTGAGATTATTTATCCTAAGTCTAGTCCCAATCCCATGTGCCAAACATAACATAGCCTAAGGGAACAACAGTAATGTGGTTCTCTGGATCATACGACTGTCATTTTTAACCTGGAACGAGGTGCGGGGTGCGGCTTGCGGCTTTGCGCAGACAAAAAGTACAGCAACGTCTTTACAAAGGACGAGTCCTTTAATACAGAAACGACGGTGAAATATAATACAATAAACGACAAGCCGTTATCAAGATAAACGACATTAAGTTTATACGAAAAACGACATGTCATTTTACTTGAAAGAACTCGTTTACTTTCTCTTTCTTTCTTGATACCTATAACCCAAAACGACGGTACGCACGCACGTGAGCTGACGACAAAGGCCAGCACACGTGGAGAAAAAGGTGCAAATGGGAAGAGTCACGGGTTTGGAGCCCGCAAAGGGTTCTAAATTCACGAAAAGAGCCCCCGGATCTGGGAAAACTTGTTCCACATTGCACCCCTCCCTTAGAATTAGATCCATCAAATCCACGGACCTTCAAACTGGGGCGAAAATGGCGAAACTTGAATTACTTGACCAACAACCCGAACCCGAACCCAACAACAAGAAGCAGAAGCTGAAGAGGAACCATGGCTCAACCAAGTTGTTTGTGTTTGTGGATTATCTATTCCTCTTAATCTTTTTTGGCTTCCTCTTCTTCGTCCTCTTCAAGATAATCCTTGTCTGATTTCCAATCAGGTTCTAGCTTTAAAGCTTTCGCCTCTTTGTTTATTTAAATATTTGTATATTTTTCAGAAAATATTTGAGGGTTGGAATTTTTATAATTATTTTTGTGTTACGAATGCTCTTTTTTCTATACATTTTTATTGATCCAACATTTTGTTTTTTTTTTTTTTTTCCTTATTATTTTAAGTTAGTAACGTTTTGAGGATTTAATGTGGGTGTAAATTCGAAAACGCATTTGGAAGATGGAATTTTTTTCCTAAGCATCAATAATTATGTGTATGTATTCTTTTTTTTTTTTTTTTTTTTCCCTCGAAAGGAATATCTCAAATATATTCTGTCATGAAGTTGACATGTTTAATGAAATTTATTCTTTTCCTCTTGATGAGGAAAACATATTTCAATTTTGTAACTTTCATGTTGAAACTGAAATCCCTTAAAAGTCTGTAATGTTACACACATTTGACACTTCTTTGGGCACTCTGTATTTGGCCTTGTTGAAACTTTGCTTTCTTGTTACTGTATTTAATTACTACAAGGTTAATGCATTATTGTTGAATATCAAAAACTATTCGTAGATGTATTAGTCTTTAAGATCTGTCCTTGTATGTTTGCCTTGTGGACAGGAATATTTATTAAGATCAGTGTTTTATAGGTACCAACAACAATATATTAAAACCCGGATCGTGCTAAGGATAATGAAGTTTTGATTATAAGAGAAAATGAGTTTTAGTGAGGAAATTCAGTGATGTGATATTAGATTTGCTATAGCAAGGATAATGACTTCCGGGAATTTAATAGACTAATACACTCACATACCTCAGACTGGATGTTTCTTTATCATTAATTTGTCTTTCCTACTCTATTAGCCTGTTAGGTAAAAAATTTATACATGGGTCTTAAACCATGATTGGTCTGTGGTTGGTGATCTTTCTATTATATACATTTATTATAGGCTAGACCTAATAATGCGGCACATTTGATGTTCTTCTCACTTTCTATTTACCTTTAGCAATCTTAAATTTTTGTCTTAAAACCAAGTAACTCTGGTCCTTTCAGCAATATAGAACAAAATAACAGAGTGAAAATTCTGAATTCATGGATTTCCGAGTTTTTCTAGCATGGTTTATGTTGTGCTAAGTGCTAACCGATCTATCGGTATGTCATGCACTAACCCTTTTGAACTTGAAGACTCTACAGTGCCTTCTCATTGTTGACCCTGCACAAGATAGCCGGGTTGATGTAAAGGTGTTATCATTAAGTAGGAAAATCTCTTATAGGCAAAACTTTAACTTCCTGCAACTTTTAACCAGTTCTGCTTCAGTTTTGCTCGCAAAAATATCCCAAGCAATTCTTGAAAATACTCTGTAGCGCGTGTTTTTATGTTTGAAACGCTTATTTATGTAAGCATCTTCAAATTTATCATTATTCTTATTTTTCAATCTAATGAAGGGCTGCAGGATAGTTTCAAAGCTTGACCTGGATTAAATATAGAGATGTTTTGCTGATGACAGTGAGCTGGATTTGTTTACAGTAGAATGTATCATTCAAAGAGGTCAATATCATTCATCATGTACATTAATTTTCATATTTTTCATTAACTGACGTGTTAATGGTTTTGTCAAGCTATGATGATGCGTATCAATCGTTTTTAGTAAAGACACTTTTATGTGTTAATAAGACTTCTACATCTTGTCTATTCATAATCTTTGTCGGCAAACCTAAACCATGCATTAAATCGATACTCCACTCGTTTGATTGCGATGTAAACTGTCTTGAATATGTCAATTATCAGGAAATTCAGCTTTTAATCCATAGTTATCCATCAAATCATGTCGTTCTATTTTTCCTTTTATGGATATGACATGTATCCATTCTAATATTTTATTTTCTATGTGTTGTCAAAACTCAAGTCTGATTTCTCGTACGGTCTTGTTTTAAAGTTCGGTAGCTAGTCTTTAAAATGTAATTAAAGTCCAGAAAACCCTTCTTGTCCCTATCGGGAGAAAATCCCAACTTATAGATTTGTATATAAATAAAGTTTATAGCATGAAAACACTAAAATATTCAATATTATTACCATTTGAAATGAAGAGAGAGAGAGAGAGAGAGAGAGAGAGAGAGAGAGATTGTGTATTTTATTGTTAGATTTTGTATACTTTTACATTTTTGAGTCCTGTTGTCTCCGATCAAAATGAATAAAACATATTTTTTCAAGTCGTCTTGCAAACTTGTCTCCTCCATACGACGTGGTAGGTTTAGACTCTAGTCTATTCGTATATGGGGATCAGTGATTTATCAGTTCAGCGGGAGCCATAAGAGCAATAAAGTCGGTCTGTTATGCTTTAATAATATGATGGCTTTCTTTTCCAGTTATTGTTACTCTGAAAAATTATAACGTTTTGTTTATAATTCATTTATTTTTGGCTAGAACGAACTTGGAAGTATATTTCCCTTACTACTTACCAGTGATTGATTTCGTATTTGAGCACAAACTACGTAAAACGAAGATGTATAACTTGAAAAATGCGACCGCTAATTATGTAAAGTAAATTCATAGTGCATGAACAAGAGCATAAAAAGCTGATATTATTGCATACTACTAATGAAATACAGTACATACGGATCATGGATTCATTATTACGATACACTCGAACACAAACCTAACTTTGCTACTTTATTGGAAAGCAGTACTCTAGACTTCTTAAACTCAACTACAGCGAACAAAGAAACAGATAAATCAAACACATTGGTAAGAACGGTTATGCCAAAGGTAAGAGCTAACAGCAGCATCAAGGGTTGGCAGCTATGGGAACACCGCCGCCACTGCCAGGAATGGGAACCTCAAAACCAGGGTTTGGAATGAATGTGTCATCGTTACCAGGAACATAACGACGCCTGATGCCGCTGCCGATGCTGCCGTGGCCAAGGCCGCCATGGCCGCTGCCACTTGGACCGTAAGTGCCGGTGATTGGATTGTAATTCTTGTAAAAATTGTGACCATGCAGCGGTGGTGGTATTATGCGCCCAAAGCCTGGAATGAGCACAGTGCCATCATGGTCAACCAGCCACTCGGGATGTTTTTTGTCAACATTCTTGGAGTTCACTGGGACACTGCGTCCCGCAACTCCTTTGTTGGCTATGGCAAGGAGGAGACCGAGGACGAAAAGGAGAGACAGGAGAGAAGAGTACTGGGTTTTGTAGGCCATTTTTTTCGAAGAAGTATTAGACAAGGGAAGATAAGAGTATGAGTTGGTGATGAGAAGAGAGGGAAAGAAGAGCTCTTCTTATAGCTGAGGATTTGAGCGAGTTGGGTGAAGTTTTGGCGGTGATTTAAGAGACTTCCTCTAAAGTGAGGCCACTGCTACAACAAGATTCAAGTGCGCATACAAGGATGAAAAAGACAGGAAAAGGTTAGTAACGCATGAAATGTCTCCTCTTGAGTAAATCTGTGTAGTCAAAAAGAGGCTCATTCTTCGGTTTAACATGTCTGATACGTCATGTGGCACGGTTCCTGCCACCTAACAAGTACCAGCGTTGTATTCTTATTTTTATTTTTAGCTCCAGCGGCTCTTACGGCTATTAATGGAATTATCTTTACTTGGCTAATTTATATGCCTCCTCATTCTTGTGTTTTATCTGTAAAATGAAATTCTTGAGTATCTTTCATCGCTCGTTTCAGGAAATTGCATTGATTTAGCTACCGTTTGGTTAACTTCGGTTCTGGTGGAGTTGGGCTCCCAAGATCTGATAGATCACCCACCAATTATGGTACCATAGTAACAAAAATACGAATAACCTCTACAACCATAACGTTTAAATTTTAAGGGCCTTGTTTATTAGTCCGTAACGAAAAAAAAAAAATGGTTTTGAGGATGGGGAGTATTGAGAAGGAATAGAAAATCCAGTCATTTATTCTCAATTTAACTAATTATCTCCAAAATTCGTAGCCTAAATCGGTAAGTCAACAGACTCAACACATAAAAGTATGACTAGGGAAAAGCTTTCTTGATTTCCATTCTCTTTACCGTACATTGCGGATTTGGCATGCAAATATTGTCTTGTTCATTTTTATCAATGTGAGAAGGTAAATAATCATCTTTTTTTTCCTCGTATTTTCTTTTTTATTCCAAGAACTACCCTGCAAACCCAAATGAAGAAAAAACTAAACAAAACCAAGAAGGTATCAGAGCTGTATGTATGTACCAAGATGAAGATTGCTAAATATCAACCAAATTAAGGATTTAAGTACAATTTGGAACGATATGAACATCACTTCCCCTGAAACGAACTGTTCCCACTAAATTTTTGTGCAATTTGACAAACAAATTGATTTTGTTGATGATGGAGCTGAACAAAGCTTGGGACTTTTGGCCAATCATTTGGAATGATATTCTGCCTGTTCTGTTGAATTTGAGGCTCAAAAGGAAACGCATATTACAAAAATAAACCCCATTTCATTTATACATCAAGTAACAAAATTTTTTTTAGGTACTCGGTCTTTCCTCCGAAAATCTTGGTAGCTGAACAAGAGAGTTGACTCTTGTCACACCTTCCAAGCCAGACCAGTTTTGATCTTCAGCCGCAGCAACTTCCCCATTCCCTTCAAGCTCGAAAGGGAGTCTTCCATAATTTTCGCTCTCTTCAGAAGATCTTACTGTGAAGTTCCTCTGCAACGATGGCTCCGACTTCTGGCCATCGTCGGATTCAACTGCATTACCAGAATGGTTGCTCTGAAGGGTTGCAGAAGAAAAACATTGTTCTTCATAGTCTGATTCAGAGTCCATTTTCCCATCCAAAAACAAGCAAACTACCGCACAGTCATCCATCTTTGAAGTTGGGTATTTGAGTTTCCATTCACGAGCTGCTGAGTCAACCAAAATCCTTGCAGCTGACGATCGAGTGGGAGCAGAGGAGACTATCTCAACCACCTCCTCGTTGCTTAAGACATCCCAGACCTGTCCGGGAAAAAATAATAATAATAATAATAATAATAATAATAATAATAATAATTCCAAACTTAGAATACATTTAAAGGCAAAATACCTCGAATCATAGTGTCACCAAGACTCAACCTTAAAAATTCATTTAACTGGCTAGACCAGGCAAAAGGGTGCTTTTTATTCTCAATAACTTATCTTGTATATTCCTATTAAACTGCTTAACAAAGTTCCTTCTCTTTCTCTAATCCAAAATAGACAAGGTTGCCCCTTATGAAGTACAAATCATAAACTTACTTTGGATTCACTTAAATGCAAACACGAAAGGGCAAAGGAATAGTGACTATAAGTAGATTACAAGCTTTAAATTGTCTGTTTCTTGAGAAAGGTGTTAGGTGGAGATGGCTTATTTCTACACTGTATGCATCTATGTGTTTGCACATGTGAACATGAATGCATGTTATGTACATGTGTACTTTTCGCTCTAATTCCCAAATCAGAAACTGATGGAACCTAAGCATCACATGCATGGAGGGTGAGATGCCGAATTTCGGCCTTAATCATCTCACTTGACCCCACCAAGAAAGCAATCAGATTATCAAAACAATAATTTAGGAATGGTTTTTGCATGTTATGACTGGCCTACCTACAGGTATGTTTGGTCTTCTAAAGTTACTAATACAATATTGTCGGTTATATATTAACAGGAGCAATTTGCAAATCCTAAAAATTAAGAAACCGAATTTCAAATGAATGCTTCCAATTGACTTAATTGATGCAACACAAAACAGCAATATGCAGATATGTGAAATGATCCAAAGCAATCAAGAAGAAAAAAAAAATAAAAACTCAAAAAATAAAGAAATAATGTCATTTGCCTTCATTTGATCTGCTGACTTTGGTTTGAAGAAATTTTGACACCTAGAACATCTATAAATTAAGTCATCGGCTGCATAAAAGATTCTCTCCATTGTTTAATACGTAACTTTTAGCTTTAGGAAGCAATTTCCTACCACAAATGATTTTCCTTATTTAACATTTTCAAGGAAACCAGCAGTATCTAGACCAGAAATCGATATAAAAAAGCTTTGGAAAAGCAACTAGGTGAAAGTCTAGATGGCAAAAGAAAAGTTGAAGTAATAAATGAACAGATGAGATTTTAAAGATTCAAGTTTACCCCATCTGATGCAAGAACGATGAATTGGTCTTTCTCTGTTAGTGTCCGATGCGAGAATTCGGGAATTGAGATTACTCCATACTCCTTCAAACAGAAATCCCCAAAGGCTCGAGCCATTGCTAGCCCAGGTGCATCATCAAATGGCAACCATACTCTAGGAACTTCAGGTTCATCTTGCAAAGCAAAGACCCTTCCTTTGCATCGCTTAATCCTTTCCGCTTCCCCTATCAAATATAACACCAGATCAACATCATCTTACAAAACAAGCTGAAATTCCAAACTTTAACAAAATGCAACTTTTATCATACTCGGCAGATCGGGCTTTAAATCAACAGTCAACTGGACTGCTACCATGGAATCATTGCTGTCCTTAGATCCCATAATTGCCCTGGAATCCCCTATATACCCCATGAAAAGATTTGACCCCTGGAAAAGGGAAGGAATTAAAACAAGTACAATAAAGAAAAATTAACAAGAATGAGCAATTTCTTCCTGCTATACCTGTTTGACGATGGTTACAGCTGTACTACCACTACAGAAGCAATCCAAATTTGGATGAGATCTCAGCTCCTTATCCATGGACTTATATGACTTCAGGAAGGCTTCTCTCCATAAAGAATTAACTTTATCCTCTGCTGAGCCATCTTTCTCAGAATCTCCATCCAATTTGTTCGCATTCCCTTTGAAGCAGGTCTTGCTTGACCCATTTTCCCTCGACTGCTGAGAATGCAAGAATGATAGAAGCTTTATTGGCAGGGTATCCCTAACTTTTCGTGCAACTAGGTGGCCGTGTGGACCATGGCCGTCAAATACGCCACAAAAGATTGCATCTTCAGACATGAAATCCTACCGATAACAAAATAAAGGAGAAGAATAAACAAAGCAGCAAATCAAATAATCAGTAATATTACCCAACCAACATGTCTAAATAACATTCCCAATGAACAACAAATACTTACTTCCCAAACAATCATGGCATCCTGGTTTATGCCCTTCCGACCTTGCTGTGTGAATATGCAAGAAGTTCGACTCTTTCCATTCATGAAGATCCGGTTGGGAATGGAAGGCAAATGCTGGAGGCTGACAACATGGTCCGAAAACGTTCTCTTTGTTCTCTTTTGCCCGAGAAATCTGATATCACAACAAGAGGGAGAAAATGTATCTCCATTGCTTTTGTTACTACAAGTACTCTTACTACTAGTGGAAACACAACCTCCCATTTGCTCAACTCCAGAACGAAGACATCCGGTGTTAAAAAAGGACAAGATTCCTTCTTTTGTTGAATAGATCTCAAATGAAACTCTGTAATTGCTAGAGAATGGTCAACCAAGCAGAAAAAAGAAATAAAATTATTCAACAAGAAAAATAAAAATATAAAAGAAAAACTTTCTAAACACCAAAGATTCCCATAGATTAATCAGAAGCCACTTTACAACTCAATATAGAAAACTGGGGTCGTTTTAATCTTAGTCAAATATAAACTGTCATGGGAAGGTACGTGATTCGATAATAAAACCGGCTGAACAAAGCAAGAAGACATTAGTTTATTCAATTGTTTAATCCATAGTCTTCACGGAGACCAGAAACGGATACATCTAAACAAACTCAACAAATCAAACAAAAACATATTTAACAATGTGGCATGTGAAACAAGGAATAGAATATGCTTAAAAAAGCTGTCCTAATTTTTATCAAAAAAAAATATCGACCATCTGTACTTCGTGAGGACTCACACTGATAAAGATCAAGTGGTTAGATTTTGCTTAGTCTAATTGGGAAAAAAGATTAAATAAATATTTTAAACCAATGAAAACAGATAAAACCAAAAGTTCTGAACTGTGATGAAGTATAAACCACATCAAATGGACTAAAACCAAGGATGCCTCAGAAAACCCATCATCTTCGATTACCCTTAGAAGCTAAAATTAGTCACAATTCTTTTGCTAACATTAAATAAAAGCACAAGAAGACAAAATTTCGGCCAGGGGAATCTACATTGACTCATCCCAATAGGCATTCCAAAGGTGATTCTAGTCATTTTAACACGATGAAAATATACCTACATCGTGTTAAATATAAAACAAATAAGAAAACTTGTTAATAATAGCTATCGTTTGAGCTTGACCAAGAGATCAAACCCAAGAATGAAAGAATGAAATATTTCAAAACCCGAAAAGGCTACTTTGACAAAAACCCAATTTCAGGAAATGGGTGAAGAATAAAAGGGAAAATAATTAGACTTTTTTCGACAAAATGGAGTACTACCCGGGAAGGAAAAAAAAAAAAAGCTCACGAGAAGGAAACTTACGGGTATAAGACTACAACATTCTTTTTCTCCTCCGTTTTCTCAGCAACCAAACAGATGATAAGAGAACGAAACCTTGGTCTCTTTAATTTGGTGCAGATTTCAATTTCAATGTGGTCCTCATTTTCAGTTTGAAATCAGAATCAACCTCAAACACATATAGTAACCACAGTCTGTACAGGAAAAAGGAAAAAAAAAAAAGGAAAGAATTGTACAAACTTTTGCTTTCCCACTAAGAGAGCAAATCGAGAAGAGTTAAAGTTAAAAACGGAAAAGCAAGAAAAAGACGAAAGGTGTGATTTTGTCAAAAACAGAATCAAGTAAATATTACGTAATTATCATCAAAAGGACAAAACAAATAAAAGTAGACCGCACTGATGCTCTGTTTTCATTTTAACAAAGTGTATAGAAGAAAACCCGCAAATTAATTCTTTTTTAAATTTATCACATACCCTGTTTGGTTATGGTGAAAATTCATGACAAAACAATATAATAAATAAATAAATTAAATTAAAATTCCGAATCTGGGATTTTTCTATTCATACTGGAAAATGCTAAAACAGAGAAGCTTCTCTAGTTAACAGAGCCAGCAACTATGACATTTGGCCTCGTCAAAGCCGAAAGTTTCAGTCTTCGAAGTGAAAAAAACAAACACAGAACAACAAAATCCAAAGCTTTTGGGTTGAATTCCTTTCCCAGAACAAAAAACAATCCAAACCCCGAAATTAAAAGATGTTACATGCAGATCTTCAATTTAGTTACACAATATATAGTAACTGCAGATCACTAAACTCAAGCAAAACCATACAATAAACACAAAATGAAATGAAATGAAATGAATTTAAAGCATTGTAGAATCAAATAAATGGCTCAGCGATGAGACCATTAAGAGAAAGTTGGGAGCAAGAAAAAGGCAGTTACCTTTTGGGTGTTTTGGCAAGATGGAAACTTGGGGAGGATAGGAGGATGAGAGAGAGAGAGAGAGAGAGAGAGAGAAGCAGAGAAGGAAAACAGGTAGAGGGTTGAACGGTATTATTAATATTTTGGGGGTGGTCAGTGGTGGTGCATTAATTGCAAAAGCAGGGGAGAAAGTGAACAGAGCAAAGTGTTAAAAGGAAAGAGAGAGAGAGAGAGAGAGAGAGAGAGAATTGATCTGAGTTTTGGGCAGCAGTTACTATGGGCAGTGGGGTTGGCTTAGCAATACTATACTATAGCACTATTCTCTTTTCTGCCCAAAATGATGATCCAGATCAATTTCATGCCCCAAATTCACTCTCCTTTCATGGCGCGTTCTAGGAAGTTTCCTTTACGTTTGCTTTGGAACTCTATTTGAAATTGTTGTTACCTTACAGGTGCTAATAAAACTAGTAGTAATACCATAAGCAATGCTTATGCCAGTGAGACGTGAAAGTGCCAACAAAAAAAAAAAAAGGTAACGAGACGAGAGTGCTGTTGGCAGTATTTTTGCGTGTAATGTTATACATTTTCACGAATTATATAGAAAAAGTAAATTAATTGATGAGGTATGATTTTATTTGCCAATATTTAACGTAGTATTTTATTATTTTATCGTACTCGTTGATTGCCACCTAAAAACCACGTTGAGCTGAATTTTTTTTTAAAGACAGTTTGTTATGATATTTTCTATTTTTCTATATTCTCGTAATATACTGTGTATTTTACCTTTAACATTTTCAAGTTCACAAAGACTGGTGGGAAAAAATGGTTAATAATGTTAAATAAAAATAATCAGGTTTGGTTGGGCATGTTTGGTTCATGATTTGAAAAGGGTTTCTAACTTTTTTACCTATAAAAATCGAAAAGAATTAAAAAAATACGGAAGTCATATTTTTTTTCAATTTTCATACAGTTTTTATTAGAAAAATATCACTTTTAAAAAAATATTTAGAAAAGTATCATTTTTAAAATAGTTATTAATTACCAGTTTTTGGAAATTAGTTACTGGTTACTAGTTACCAGTTATATACTAGTTATAAATACCGTTAATTACTATTACCAGTTTCTGAAAATTAGTTACTAGAAATTAGTTACTATTTTAAAAAATAATATTTTTCTAAATATTTTTTAGAAAATGATATTTTTCTAATAAAAACCGTACTGCACCTTAAAAAAACAAAAATCACCGTATTTTTCAAATTTTTTTCAGAAACACCGTATAATATCTAATTTCCCCATTTAAAAATAGGTGTTTTAAATATGGTGTACTTAAATTGGGAATTTGAAATTTGTGATTAAAAACATATATCTAAAAATGCATTTGGCTGTAAAATTTTCATATCACTTTTGAGATTAGATTACGTGAAACTGTTTGGTTGGATTTCTCTTTTTTTTTTTTCATGACTGGGAGAGTTCGGTATAGTTCTCACTCATTTCTTTCTCTCACTACTAAAATCGAAACACTCATTTGATGTTCAAATCAATAATCAGGTTCTATAGTCCTCTGAAAAGTGGGGAAAAAAAAGAAAAAGAAAACTATGGCAGTTGATTCACATATCAAATTAAATCATAACTTCACAACTCAGAAAAATCAGATCATGAGTATCGATCTAAAACTCAAAACTAGTGAAAAGTCAATATCATTTACCAGTCGTTGATCTTCTTCACCATTACCCATTCAATGTACAATAAAAACCAGACTTAAAAAAAAAAAAAAAACCAAAACCCACGTATACAACAACCAAATGATCGAACGATGAGGAAGAATAATCAGAAACTAGTAGCTTTTGGTGTGAGGGAAAACCAACGGTGGACTTAAGTTACAGAAGAACGATGAGCAACCACAGATCAACGGTGGTTGATGACCTCAGAGAGAGATCCATATGTCGATCAGTGAGAGAAGCGAAGAGGGAAAAGATGAGAGCAAGATCCCCTCAGGTGTAGTGTGACAAGAAATGAGAGTTTTCAGTCCCCGACGAGGGAGGTGTCGATTCCGGCCTGGCAGTGACGATGGCTGACTCTTTTAGATCTGGCTTTGCAGCCAAGAAAGGGGAAAAAAAGAATCAGTTTTTGAAAACGTGAATTTGTCATTTTCAAGCATTTTTTTCCCAAAGTTTTCAAATTTTGGATTCAAAAATAGGCCACCAAACACCATTTTTTGGGCTTGTTTTTATTTTATCAGATTTGAAAACATAAAACTGGATTTGAATACTAAACCAAACGGGCAAAGTTCACAGATTGGTGAGAAAAAATGGTTAAAAAAAAATGTCACATTCCATTGTTTTATCTAGACTGTTGTTCATTAAACAGTGAATCATTATTTTTTTTTAAAAAAAAAACAAGTGAATTTATTAAAATGGAATATCTTTAGCTACAACATCACACAGACAGTTAGGGAGCTCCCTATGCCAGTACATCAAAGTTGAAAAAGAACCACTAAGTTTAGTGAGTTTACTAGCAGCTTCATTTCTACTCTTAGGAATAAAACTGCAGGAACCATACCCACTAATACTCATTAAAGACTTTATATATCCTGCAATAATGTCCATTGCAGCAAGGCCATTAGTAGCAGAATTCATAAGCGAAATCGCATTTGAAGAGTCACTCTCTAGCACATGAATTTGCAAGCCAAAATTCGAAACTAACACCAATCCCTCTCTTAAAGCCAGCAGCTCTGCTGTTAGAGGGTCAAAGGAACCTAGGATTTTCACGGAACCGGCAAACACCACTTTCCCTGTATAATCGCGAACAATACCTCCTATACCAGTATATCCCATCTCCGTAAACATTGTTGCATTGACGTTTAGCTTCAGCTTACCCAGGTCTGGTGGCACCCATCATCTTTGATAAAGCTTTCGAGCTTGAGATACCTTCAACTCGATTTTTAGTAGTTTGGTATTCAAACAAAGACTGGCCAGCCATTGAGACAATGAGAGTGGGGAAGAGGGGGGCTGATCATGATGCCATTTGTTGCGCTCCCACCAAACAAACCAGAGTAGGACGGTAAAGGCTTCAAACTCCTCTTTACTAATTTCAGAGTAGAGAAAAAGAAGACAATCAATAAGTGATATCCCTTTGTATTCTAAAAGTAAGCTCCACCAAGGGCTTAAGTACCACACAGAATCTACAATTGAACATTTTACAAGGGCATGCAAAGTAGTTTCCTCTATTTCAGCATACCGCTTGTACAGTGAATAGCAACCAATCCGATTTCCCAAATTCTTTAAGGTAAGAATGATCTCATGGAAGTATTTCCACCAAAAAAAAAAAATTTTGATCTTATTAGGCACATTCAACTGCCAGAGGAAAGACCACCAACTGTATCCCTCTTGTTAAGAATTAATGAACGATAATAGACAAAAGAATGAAAAATAAGAACACACAGATTTAAGTAGAAAACCCTAATCGAAAAAAGTCACTAGCAGAGGAGAAAATTTCACTATGTCAAAAATAAGGTACAGAAGGTAGAGTTTTACACGGCCAAGCCAAAATATATAGAATCCCCAAAAACCCTAAAATACATGTGTACGGACGATAATTGTATAGAAAAGAAAAACGGCCCAATAAAACAGCTTTCCAATAAATCGACCCGATCCCTCCGCTTCCACCACAGATCTCAAAATTTCTCTCAATTACAAAAAAATACCATATATGTCGCACCGCGAAGCTTTCGAAGTGGGGCAAATAAAATTCGGGTCATGAACTCTAATAATCTCCACCTTGACACGAATTCCAATTAAGGAATGACTCTAATCTTCGAAAAAAAAATATATTCTCTACCTCTTCCATAAAGAAGGCAAAACTTAGTAAGTAATACCAATCAAGTCTAAGAAATGCTTAAACTTATCTCCAGGAAGTGTCTTGGTCATCATATCAGCAGGATTATCATGAGTACTAACTTTGCTCACAACTGTATCACCTCGAGCAATAATATCACGGACAAAATGATACCGCATATTAGTGTGCTTGGTCCTCTCATGAAACATCTGATCTTTTGTGAGAAAAATAGCACTCTGACTGTCATAAAAGACTGTGGTCATCTGTAAATCTTCATTAAGTTCACTAAATAGTCCCTTCAACTAAATAGCTTTCTTACACGCTTCAGTAATAGCCATGTATTCAGCCTCAGTAGTAGACAATGCAACTTAGTTTGTAAAGTAGCTTTCTAACTGATAGCACAGCCACCAATGGTGAAAACATACCCAGTGAGAGATCTTCTCTTATCAAGGTCTCTAGCAAAATCAAAATCAACATATCCAACGACTCCACTTCTAGTTCTCCCAAATTGCAAGCAAGCATCAGTAGAGCCATGTAAGTATCTGAAAATCTACTGAGCTACTTTCCAATATTCTTTATCAGAATTCACCATGTATCTACTAATAGCACTGACTGCATATAACAAATCTGGACGAGAACAAATCATAGCATACATAAGAGATCCCACTACACTAGAATATAGAACTCGAGACATATAATCAATCTCATCATCTGATTGTGGAGATAAAGCAGATAAAAGTCTGAAATGAGCTACTAATGGAGTTGCTAATAGGTTTAGTATTCTGCATATTAAATCTATACTGAACTTTCTCAATGTACCCTTTTTGACTTAGGTACAATTTATCTGCCTTTCTATTTATCAGAATCTCCATTCTAAGTATTTTCTTTACTGTTCCCAAATCTTTCATCTCAAACTCCTTACTAAGCTGGTTTTTTACGTTTCTAATCTCTTCTTTATCCTTGATTGCTATCAATATATCATTGACGTATAAGAGTAGATACACAAAAGACCCATCAGCAGTCTTCTTAAATTAGACACAACTGTCATAGCTACTTCTTTTGAAATAATGAGTAGTCATAAATGAATCAAACCTCTTATACCACTGTCTGAGTGACTGTTTCAGATCATATAGAGACTTCTTCAATAAGCACACATAGTCCTCCTTTCCTAAATCTACAAAACCCTCTAGTTGTTCCATGTAGATGTCTTCTTCAAGTTCTCTATGTAAGAATGTTGTCTTCACACCTAACCGTTCAAGCTGAAGATCATGCATAGCCACAATACTAAGCAAAGCTTAAATTGAACTAGGCTCTACAACTGGAGAAAACACATCTGTAAAGTCTACACCTGGAACCTAACTGTAGCCCTTTGCAACTAGCCTTACCTTATAACCGGCTTCTTCAATTCCTGGTATTCCTTCTTTTCTTTTGTAGACCCATTTGCAGCGAATAACTTTCTTATCTTTAGGTAGTTTCATCAAGTCCCATGTGCCATTCTTATGAAGTGATTCTATCTCCTCTTGCATGACAATCATCCATTTGCTAGAGTCATCACAACTAACTGCCTATGTATAGATAGAAGATTCTTCACTAGAATCAATACCTTCAGCTACATTCAAAGTATAGGCAACCAGATCAGCCTCAACATACCTCTGTGGAGGTCTAATGTCTCTTCTAGGCCTGTCCTTGGTAATAGAATATTATGGTGACGCTAGTGGTGGTGATGGCGTTGAAGGAATCTGACTGAGATGTAGACGCTGGTGTAGATTCTAACCTAATCTGAAGCTCTACCTGAATATTTGATTTATGTTGATGTTTATTACTAGAATCTCTAATAGGCAAATCACGAAGTAAAGGAGATTCATCAAAAATAACATCTCTACTCATTATAATCTTTCGGGTTTCTGGACACCATAGCTTATATCCTTTAACACCAGCCTTATAGCCTAGAAAAATGTACTTCATAGATCTTGGTTCCAACTTTCTATTATCAATATGAGTATAGGTAGGACATTCAAATATCTTTATATCAGAATAATTAGCAGAAGTACCATACCGTACCTCTTCTGGAGTCTTTTTGTTAATAGCAGTTAAGGGAGATCGATTAATCAGAAAACATGCTGTAGAACCAACTTCTGCCCAAAAGGACTTTGGGAAACGAGCATTGGAGAGCACGCAACACACTTTCTCCATTAAAGTCCTATTCATATGCTCTGCTACACCATTTTATTACAGAGTATGACGAACTGTTAAGTGCTTTACGATTCCTTCTGACTTACAAAAACTATTAAACTCCTCAGAACAAAACTCCAAGCCATTATCAGTGCAGAGACGTTTAATCTGTTTCCATGTCTGCTTCTCGATCATAGTCTTCTACTCCTTGAATATAGGTAACACATCATTCTTCTGCTTTAGGAAGAACACCCAAAGCTTTCTGAAGAAATCATCGATGATCGTCAACAGATATCTAGCACCTCATTTAGAAGGTATCCTAGAAGGTCCCCAGAGATCAGAATATATATAATCAAGTGTTCTCTTTGTGTCGTGGATACCTTTTGTAAATCTGATTCTTTTCTACTTCCCAAAAATACAATGCTCACAGAATTTCAGTTTACTAGTACTCTACCCCATCAAGAAGTCCTCTTTTGCTCAATTCAACTATGCCATTCTCACTCATATGCCCAAGATGCATATGCCAAAGTCTAGTGACTTTATCATCTGAAAACGAAGGAATAGAGACAACTGCTTCACCGGTAACTGTAGAACCCAACAAGACATATAATTCGGCAGATCATTTCTGGCCCTTCATCACGACAAGAGCTCCTCTGGAAACCTTTAGAACTCCACCTTCACCAGTATACTTGTACCCACCCTTTTGAATCAAGAGTACTAAAAGAAATCAGATTTCTCTTTAAATCTGGAACATGTCTTATGCCAACGAGAGTCCTAACAACTCCATCAAATATCTTAATTTTGACTGTTCCAATACCAGCAACTTTACAAGGTGCATTATTTCTCATCAACACAGCACTTTTGGATACCGTTTTATATGTTGAAAATCAGTCCCTATTAGAACACATATGAAACGTGTAACCTGAATCAAGAATCCAGTCATCACATGGTTTGGAGTCACCATCAGAAACAACTAAGAGTTCTCCATCACTGATACCATCTTCGGCAACACTGGCTTCACCGGTATTTTCAGTTTGTTTTTCCTTATGATTAAGAGCAGCCTTCTTATTCTTGTTCTGAAGCTTATATCATTCAGATTTGATGTGGCCCTTTTTCTTGCAATAGTTGCAAGTTTTACTTTTATTTCTAGATTTCGATCTGCCTCTATTATCACTCCCAGAATTCTTCTCTTGCATTCTCTCTCTAGCAACGAGACCCTCTGCCTGAGTCTCAGTCCCTGTAACAATCTAATCCATCTTCTTCGTAGAGAGCAGAGAATCATAAACCACGCTCAGAGTAAGGGATTCACGACTATATAAAATAGTGTCCCTAAAAGGCGTATATGAAAAGGGCAATGAACACAGTAAAATCAGCGATCTTCAGACTCGTATTTAACCTCCAAAGCTTCCAAATCAGAAACAATTTCCTTAAAGATGTTTATATACTTTTATATAGACGTACCTTCCGTCATACGATGAGAATACAGTCGCTGCTTCTGATGCAGCTTGTTGGTCAGACTTTTCGTCATGCACAGCTGCTCTAATTTCAACCACAAAGTAGCAGCAATTTTCTCCTTCAGAACGTCCTGTAATATTTGATTCGACAGATGCAGTTGAATCTGATATAGGGCCTTTTGATCCCTACGTTGCCTTTCCTCCATTGATAACGATGAGTGCATCATTTTTTTTTTTTTTTTTNACTCTTTATTTGGTACCATGAGAAATTAGGTTAGTTTTGTGCAACAAACTCCAAGTTTTGAACTCTCTCCAATGATAATTGACCAAAATTGACCGAAAATTGCCAATTGGGAAAAAAAGGTGCAAGTTACAATGAAACGCATTCTAGACCATCAAATACTCTTTATTTGGTAGCTTGAGATTTTTTTTTTTTTGATAAATGGTACCAAGAGGAGGGCCCTCTGGTATTTATTTATTAAAATAAAATAAAAAAAGATACAAAGGAGGAAAAGTTATAAAGCTCAAAGAAAGGAGGAAATGAAGAACAAACTAACAACACTGCTAAAGAAAGCCCCAGGAGAAATCAAATAGTACTGCCGAAACAATACTATTGATACAACCTCCCAACAATGCCTCGTTAAAAACCTTTTTGTGTAAAACCCAGTGGGAAAAAGCACAAAAAGGAAAAAAAAGCACATTGTTTTACACAAGGGACAATTAGGAAAAACGAAAATTGCAATGGCCCAACCTGTCCTTATTAAGTGCTGCATGAAGAAACAGGGGAGCGGAATGCCACCAAGTTGACGATTGAACACTGGGAGCCCTAGCCGCCATAAGATCAGCCACCACATTCCCTTCACGAAAGATATGTGACACATGAAAAGACATCTGGGCAATCAGGTTGAGACAACGGAGCCAAGCCGGTTTCCAGCGCCAAGGAACACACAAAGACCGTGACTTCAAAATTGAAACCAAATAAGCTGAATCACTCTCAAGCCATATTCTTTTCCACCCAAAATCCCATGCATAGAAAATAGCATGAATGGCTGCCGCTAGTTCTGCTTCAAAAGCATAAGCTATTCCCAGAGGAATCACAAAACCGCCTCTGTAAAAACCCCTCGAAGTTCGGAATACACCTGCACTATCAGCTGGACCTGGCGAACCAAAAGCTGAACCATCCGTATTAATTTTTAACCAACCTGCCGGAGGGAGACGCCATGATACTTCAATAATCTTAGGAGCTTTTGGAGGTTTTAAATCAACATGAAGACATTTCAAAATAAGCAGCTCGTCCAGGGAGTTATTCATAACACCAGATCCAAAACCATTTGATTCACGGATTGCACGCCAAACAAGTGATATAGCGGAGGAAATGTGGAAAAACTCATTACCAAAAAGTAACTTGTTTCGTGAAGTCAAAATAACCCAAATAGATGAAACTATTGCGGTTCGCCAGAGTTGCATAAGCTGACTGCTAAAATTAGCTTGAAGAGCATCTTGCCAAAGATCAATAAGTTTTGGGCAACAAACTACATGTTTTGAACTCTCTCCAATGAGAATTGACCAAAATTGACCGAAAATTACCAATTGGCAAAAGAAGGTGCAAGATACAACGAAATGAGTTCTAGANAAAACCATTTGATTCACGGATTGCACGCCAAACAAGTGATATAGCGGAGGAAATGTGGACAAACTCATTATCAAAAAGTAACTTGTTTCGTGAAGTCCAAATAACCCAAATAGCAGAAACTATTGCGGTTCGCCAGAGTTGCATAAGCTGACTGCTAAAATTAGCTTGAAGAGCATCTTGCCAAAGATCAATAATAGAGCCATCTAGCCGAATACGTCGCCGAAAAGCTGAGGAAATAGCACCCCAAAGACAACTAGTATACTCACAAGAGAGAAAGAGATGCTCAGCACTCTCTTCATGGCGGAAGCAGAAACGACAACAAGAAGGAAGAAATAACCCACGACGAACTAGGTTCTGTTCTGTTGGAAGCTTATCCTGAACCAACCGCCAAAAAACAAGGGAGCGAGATGGAGGGATGAAGCTAGCCCAGAATTTGTTACCCCATCTCTCCTTCACTGAGGGACCAGCCAAAGATTTATAAGCCTCTGCACAAGTAACCTCACCAGAGGTAGAGTGTCGCCAAATCAGTGAATCTGAAGAGTCACCAATAATAGTTTTTTGAATCTCAGCAGTCAGCATAGGGAATTGCGTAGTGAATGAAGCTGGAAGTGACCACTTAGAATCTGAAACAAGACTACCAATAGTAGCATCAAAAGTCGGCTCCATAGAATCATTGAAATCAATCAAATCTACTAAAGAAGAGCCTAACCAATTGTCAGACCAAAAACGCACTGAAGAGTTTCGACCAACAGACCAAACTGACTCACTAAGTAAAGGCTGAATATGACCCCTCAAACCACACCAGATCGAAGACTTCCAGAACCGCCTCTGAGTAAATCCAGAAGAGAAAAATCTCCCCCTCAAGAACTGGAAAACAAAAGTATCACTCTTAAGCAAACTCCAAGAAAGCTTCTTTAGAAGAGCAACATTAAGGATTCTAGGATCCCGAAGACCAAGTCCACCATCCTCCTTAGCTTTACAACATATTTTCCAAGAAACAATAATAGGCTTAGTAACCTTGGCAGAACCCGACCATAAGAAAGTTCGTATGGAAGAAATCAACTCCTTTAGAAGAGTAGGTGGCCAGCGATAAATCTGAAATGAATAAGACAACTGACCCATGATAACTGAGTTGATTAAACTAACTCTGCCAGCCATTGAAAGATTCAAACCTTTTCAGTGTTCAAGATTGTCATGAATTTTATCTAGTAAAGGTTGAAAATGAGAGCGCTTAGGAGAACCAACAAAAAGTGGAACACCAAGGTAAGTAAAAGAAGATCCTCCCTTCCTCATACCAGTAAGGGTCAACAATTCCGAAACCAAAACAGAGGAGACAGCGCGGCCAAAGTAAATAAAGGATTTATTATAATTAACCTGCTGGCCCGATAAAAGTTCATAATCATGTAATGCCCTCAAAATAACTCTAATATTGGAAACTGAGGCTCTGGCAAATAGAAGGACATCATCGGCAAAGAGATAATGGGATGGAGCCTTCTCTTTTCTTGTAGAGGTCATAGGAACTAGTGCGCCTGCTTGAATAAGATGAGCAAAGTAACGACTTAAATCTAGTGCATCATATTGATCCCTAATAGTGCATCATCCAAATCCAATTGTGCGAGAACAGCCCGCTTCTTAACCTGCTATAACGAAAATCTAGTGCTACGATCTAAAAGCGGAATATCATACTTTATAGTTGCCATTATTGTAATCAAACCTGGATTAAAAGCTCTTATACTAGTTTGTTAAGAATTAATGAACGATAATCGATAAAAGAATAAACAATAAGAACACACAGATTTAAGTGGAAAAACCTAATCGAGAAAAACTATTGGCAGAGGAGGAAATTTCACTATGTCGAAAATAAGATACAAAAAATAGAGTTTTACACACCCAAATCAAAATATATAAAATCCCAAAAAAACCCTAAAATACATATGTGTATGGACGATAATTGTATAAAAAAGAAAAACGGCCTAATAAAATAGCTTTCCAAGAAATTGGTCCGATCCCTCTGCTTCCACCACAGATCTTAAAATTTCTCCCAATTACAAAAAAATGCCACATATGTCGCACTCTGAAGCTTTCAGGTTGGGGCAAATAGAATTCGGGTCATGAACTCTAACACCTCTGTTAAGCTACTGCCAAAGTCTTCTTGCTTCTTGTTCATGATAGCTTTGTAACTTAACTTAACGCTATAGTGACCCCTCTTGTTGTAGTGCCACATTAACACGTCTGTTGAATTAGTCATTCTCAGAGGAATGTTTAGGATAACTTGTCTGTTAGCAGCCCAAAAAAGATTGTTCACCAGCTCCATGTTCCATCATCTAGGCTCCTTTATAATTAAATCTGAAACTATCCAACACTCTTGCACAATATTCCCGAGAGTAATAGGTTTGAAGGTCAAGAGGCAAGGGATCCAGGGGTCTTGAAAGATACGAATATTATATCCATCACCAACTCTCCATCTCAGGCCAAGTCTAAGTTCTTCCCTTCCCCATAAAATGCTTCTCTACGTGAAGGAATGAGATTTGCCAAGAGAGGCATTCATAAAAGAGTTATTGGGAAAGTACTTGGGTTTTAACAATCTTGCCACCAGGGATGACTGAAAGTGAATTAACCTTCACCCTTATTTTGCTAGAAGAGCTTGGTTGAATGCCTTAAAATCTCATAATCCCAAACCCCCTTCTTTCTTTGGACGATATAGTTTTTCCCAACACCACCAGTGTATTTTCTTGTCGTCTGTACTAGCACCCCCTATCAGAACCTTGCTATCAAAGATTGCAACTCTTTGCAAAGAGTGTAGAGGAACTTAAACACCTCCATAGTATAGTTAAGAATTGCCGAAGTGACTGCTTTAATAAGAACTTCTCTACCACCCGTAGAAAATAGATTTCTTCTCCATAATTGTAATTTTTGCCACACTTTTTCTTTGATAGATTGAAATGAGCTTCTTTTATTCCGCCTTAACATTGACGGAAGACCAAGATACTTTGAATGAGAATTATTTACTGATAATCCCAAGAGAGAGGAGGATTTTAACCTTATAGTTTTCCTTTATGTTAGGACTAAAGGTTATGGCCGACTTCTGAATGTTAACAACTTGTCCTGAAGCTGATTCATAAACGCAGAGGATCTTTTTAATCTTTTCACACTCCTCCCTTTTTGCTTTATAGAAAATCAAACTGTCGTCCGCAAAAAATAGGTGACTAATCCGGGGACCATGCCTGGAGTAAAAAATACATCTAAGTTCCATACTACTTTCTGCTGCTACAATCAAGGAGGACAAGCCCTCTGCACATAAAAGAAACGGATAAGGTGAGAGGGACAGTCTTATCGGAGACCTCTGGTGGAAATGACATTGCCCTTAGCCCGCCTATTTATAATGAAAGAGAAACTAGCTGAAGAAATACACTTTTTAATTAGGTACCTCCATGCATCACAAAAGCCCATTCTTTTCATTATGGCATCTATAAACTTCCATTCTACCCTATCATATGCCTTATTTATGTCAAGTTTGAGGCCCATCCACCCTTTGTTTCCATTGTTTCTCCTCTTCAATGAGTGCATAATCTTATAAGCAATCAAAACATTATCAGAGATAAGCCTCCCTAGTACGAAGGCACTTTACATGTCAGAAATCGCTATAGGAAGCACCGATTTTAGTCTATTATCTATGGTCTTTGTAATGATTTTATAAATGATATTACATAGACTAATAGGTCTAAAATCATCCACCTTCTTAGGCGACTTGTTTTTTGGAACTAGCACAACAAAATTGTGGTTTAAGGTACAAACAGAAGAGTTATCGTTGAGAATGTCGAGACAAAGATTGGTCTCTCTTTCTCCAACTATGTGCCAATTTTTTTGATAAAAAATCGCTTAGAAGCCATCGGGTCCTGGGGCCTTAGTAAGGGCCATCTTAAAGATAGTTGTTTTAATCTCCTCAGGCGAAAAGGGCTCCATTAGGCAAGAATTTATATCTGGTGATATCGTTTCCCATACACCCGTTATAGCAGCTTCGATCTCTAGTACCGTTAGATTAATACTGGAGAAGATTACTCTAAAGTAGTCCTCTATGATAGTAAGAACTGCATCTTTGTTGTCTTCCCAAACTCTATTACTATTCTCCATTTCCAAGATGTTATTCTTTTTTTTTTTTTCCAATGGAAAGCCTTCGAATGGAAGAATTTAGTATTGCCATCTCCCGCATGTAACCAGCTCTACTCATGACCTTTGCTTCTAGTAATGTTCTTCTGAAAGAAGAAGGTTTTCCAATTCTTAGTTAAGTCTACGGATTTTCCCAACAATAGCATTAGTTTGAGTAGACAAGTACATCTTATTGAGCCTCCTTCGCAACATTCCAATTCTTTTAGTAATATTGCCAAATTTATTTCTGCCCCATCTATTCAACTATGTTGCACAATTAGAAAGACCATCAATAAACGAATTGGCAGACCCATCAAAAGAGTGGCCTTCTAAGCCTCCAAAATAATCTTTTCACACTCCTCCTCTTTGATCCACCAAGGTTCGAATCTAAAATTGCTTTTACCTCAAGTCCATCGACTGTCAGTCTGGGAAGAATCTAAGCACAAAATTATAGCCCTATGGTCTGAACCCCAAAAATTCAAATTAGACACTTTAGAATTTGGGTATTGTCCACACCAGTCCTCTGAGGCCAAAAAAGGGTCTATTTTCTTGTGCTCGCATCATTTTATAAAAATAGTCTTGTTACAAAGTGAAATTGACATTTCTACTTAACAGTGCATATACTTAATATGGATGTAAAAAAAGACATTCTAATTGTCTTCTTTAAGCTTTTGTCCAATAAAACGACGAAACTTACTAAGAAAGTATAGTGTAAAATTGAAGGATTATTTTTTTAAGGATTATTTTTAGCTTTTAAAGGCAGTTGAAAAAAATAAGGAAGATAATAGGTTTTTGGTACATTATGCTTTTGGCCAACATATCTTAAAATACTTTATATGAGTGTAATTGATATTTTAAGCATGATTTGATAAACATGGTAAGGATTATTTTTATAAATTTGATTCGAATTCTATCGTACAAATTTCTGAGATATTATTTTACAATATATAATTTATAGTTAACCAAAAATTTAAATATTACTTGTTAAGCTACAATAATTTTGTAAATTTAATTTACCAAATGCCTAAACTTTTTTTTATAAGTTCTACTCTAAGCACTGCAACATCTAAATTGGCATTAAATTTGCCATATATAATAATTAATTCTCACCAGTGAGAAGATGTCATGTAATAGCATTACTCTTTATTTTTGTACCAACGAAATAGGGCCTATTTGATATTACTTTTTTAGGAATGTTTAATCTTTCAAAATCAGTTGAGAAAAACTATGAGAGATAGAGAGAGAGAGAGAGACAGGTACGGTAGATTATGCTTTTGGGATAACCGATATTTTAAGCATATTTGTGAAGTATGGCAAAAGAGCTGCTTCTGCAAAACTAAATATATTGCCATTTATATAAATTTTCTAAAATATCATTCTACAACACATCTCATTTACGATTTACGAAACAAAATGTTGTTTCAAAAAACATATTAGTTTTAGCTATTTTTGTTTACAACACAGGCACAATACAACATAGCAATACCAATTGTCTTGTAATAGAGTAAAATTTTAGATAAAGTAAAAATTTGATAATTATTAGGACAGAATACATTACTGGCCTCTAATTTTTGCTGAGAGTTCTGTTTTACTCTCTCACATTTGAAATATTGCCCGAGTATTCTAATTTTTACAAATCTGATGTCACTTTACCCTAATTTTTTTACAAATATTGTAGATAGTGTTAGAAACAGAAGCCATTTTAATAGTCAAATAACAAGACCGACCAAATAGGAAGGAAAGAATGGGATAAAAAATTCCATACTTTAGCATATTTGCATAAGTCCTAAGAATTGACCGAATTTTTGCAGTTGAAATTGATCCAAATCTTCTCAGTTGCAAAACCACCGAATATCCTTGATCGAACAAAAACCCCTCAACTTAAGAGTATTTCAAACGCAATTATATTTTTACCGTCACAACATTCATAAATTTCAAATATTTATGCTAATTGGGGTAAATTGACAAGATATTTATAAAAATTGAGGAAAAACAGCATCATATTTATAAAAACTGGGATGTGTAAGAGAAAATTTACGGCAACTTTCAGACTTTAGAAATCGGGGGCGATAGAGTATTTTGTCATAATTCTTATATGTTGTCTAATATTTTTTTCCCCATCAAACAAATTTTTTTCCCCCGTCTAAAATCCTCTGTTTCTTCTTTTCCTCTCACTAACCCATTATGCCAAATAGAAGAATTCCTTTTCATTTATGTTTTTATTTTCTAAATATTTCGATGAGAATTTCTGTTTTCTTTGAAAAGAATTTCGAACACAATGACTATTTAGCACGTAAGGATTTAAATTGTGTCAAATTCATAATTTAGCTGATGATTTCTTCAAGTAATGAACATAAAAGGGAGAGAAATTAATTTTTTTTTAAAACTAATGAGTATTGTATCGGATGTATACTTATGGTATTAATTAATTTTTTCCTCCATAGATAGACTTAACTTTATTTGTCAAATAAAATAATTCAAAATCAAGTTCACAACAAAACATAGGTAAGGTCATCACATTCCGTCAACTAGTTAACTAAACTAATTTAACGAACACGCAACACTAGTAATACTACATTCGATTGCAACATATATAACTAAAAATTGACAATAGACTCATGACCTATGTATGTAATCAACCAATACATCTTCTGATGAAACTTCAGACAAATTATTACTGGGTTTCTAACCTCCATGAAAGCTAAGTTGGTTACCTTAACTTAATTCCAAGTAATATATAAAGGGATATATGTTTATATATATGGAAGACTTCTCAATGGTTACAATTTTTTTGTGACCATAGATGGGTACTTAAAAAAGTAGTGATAGCATTAAATTTTTTTGGTCAGCATTAAATGTTTTTGGCCAACCACCAAACTAATCACCACCGTAGGATATTAGATCTAACGGCTTAAACCATTGTAACCATCCATAGGTAAATATTGTTGTAACTATTTAAACCAAACCCTTATATATATATATGGGTCATATTTCAATGGAGATTTTTGTTTTTGCTCTATTGATGGGTACTTTCATTTGGACCATTGAATTTTAATCTGATGGTTATAATGATATTAAAAAATTAGTAACCTATATGTGACCTATGAGTTGGAATTTTTATTTCCAATCCTTTTTTCATTGTTTTTTCTTTTTTTGATTCTATTGTTTATTTTTATTAAAAAATAAATAGAAAAACAAGTAACCGTATATATATCTAGATATTTTTTTTCTAAAGAACTAATTGTATATATATATTAAATTTTTCATTAAAAAATAATTCCTTTTTTATAATTTCAAAACTAACATTATATATCCCCTAAAAAAAAACTAATGTTATGTATATATTCTTAAAAAAAACAACTAACCGTTAATATAAAACTATTAAATACTAATTTTTTATCAAAATTTTTTCTTAAAAAAACATTCTTTCTTTTTTATAATTTCAAAACTAATATTCCCTTTCATTATATAAAAAAAAAAAACTAATGTTACATCTCATATAAAAACAAAATTAACATTATTTATATTCTCAAAAAAATTACTTATTCATATTAGTAGCATAATATGTTCAAATTAAATGAAATTTAAAAAATTAAACTTATAAGTTAAAATCAAAAAAAGAAAAGAAATAAATAAAAAAGAAAAATAATTGAATAAAACATTAATTGATCAAAAATAGATGAAATTACTTGCTATTGTAGGTCATATTCAACTTGATAATTTTACCCATCCATAGAGCAAAAATAAAAATCTCCATTGAAACATCACCCATATATTTGGTTACAAAAGTAAATTGAGCATCCTCGTAACCTCTTGATTCCTAATAAGCTATTTTTTCTTACGCGATAGGCAACCTGCTGTTATGTGTGTGTATATATATACATATGGAAGACTTCTCAATGGTTACAATTTTTTTGTGACCATGGATGGGTACTTAAAAAAGTAGTGATAGCATTAAATTTTTTTAGTCAGCATTAAATTTTTTTGGTCAGCATTAAATTTTTTTGGCCAACCACCAAACTAATCACCACCGTAGGATATTAGATCTAAGGGCTTAAACCATTGTAACCATCCATGGGTAAATATTGTTGTAACCATTTAAACCAAACCTATATATATATATAATAAAAAAACTCACTAAAAAATAAGGAAGAAAAATAATTTAAAAATAAGACAGAAAATTTGTGTTATAGTAGGTCAGCTATAACGAAAAGAATACAAAAATACATTTTGATTGTATTTTTAAGATTCCTAATTAATAATATAGATAACTAATGAAGGAACAAAGAAAAGAAACATGATTTTTAAATTTATTTATAAAAATACTAACAAATTATTATTATGTGATGTTAGAATATATTAAAATCACAATTTTATGGTGTAACCGTGTAAGTAATGAAGGGTTGAATTTTTAGTACCATAGCCTTTAATGCCCAATAAAGAGCCACGCGCTCTTAGGCAGAGTGAAACTCGTTTTCATTTTTTAAAAATTTAAAAGACAGAAAAGCACGTTAAACTGACACGCACGCAATTAAATGTCCCACCACTATTTCCAAAATTAAAATTAAAAATTGACAAATTCCATTAGCCACTACAGACCACAGTCACCTCTCAGCCGGGCTAGGTTTTGCTGTCTGCTCCTTTATTTCCATTTTTACTCTTTTTCCCCCACCCTTTTATCGCCTAATTTTAATTTTTCTTTTTCTTTTTTTTTGGAGAACTTGTCTTTTTTTTTTTTCCTCCCCCTGTTTTGTTGTAAATTAGCATTAATTTCCATAGAGGGGATGAGGAAAAGTTTAAGGGCCCAGCTGGGCCTGGTTAAATAAAACATTTATCCTACCCCAACTACAAACATGCCACTATGCCACCATCATTTGTGCCCCGTGTACCATTTTCATTAGACATATTGTTTTCCGTTTTTCCCTTATTCTATATGATACTAAAAAGTATATATGATTTATTTTGATAAAAAAAAGGTTGATATTATTGTATATAGAATATCGTAGTAGTATGGTTCGGACATTGTTGATAAAACCTTAGCACATGCATGAAATAAGATGTCCAACTTCATCCCTTACAAGGTTAACATATATTTTTATGCTTTTGCGTACTAAATCAAAGTGTTTGTTTAGGTGCATCATGCATGAATATGATAACCTCTTTTTACTCCTCGAACTCTTCAACTCAGTAGCTTTGCTAGTTACTCTAAGGCTATGTTTGAAAAAAATAGTAAGAGGAAAGTTGATGAAAAAAGATGGGAAAAATATTTTCCTAAAATTAATATTTCATTTTTGAGACTTTCTCTCACATAATTTTTTTTTTTTTTATGATGATCTAATTCCTTCAAAATTACTCTAAATATCCTCAAAATTTATCCATAAAATTTTTGCATTTTTAATAAAATTCAAATAAGAAAAAATGTAATTCCTTAGAATTTGTTTTATTTCCTCCTTAAAATTCAAATTCCAAATGGGGCCTAAAAATTAAAAATCACGTAACTTGTTATTTAAATATTTAATCTAGTTTTACCATTTAACAAGTAAAAACACAATTATATACATGACACACAATAATATTCTGTAGGGAGGGTATTTTAGTTTTAGGATCTATAGGAAGTGATTGATCCAGCCGCTCTCGAAAAAATGCATAATAGCTCACTGATTGGGACAAGAAATGAATGTAGATAATTATTGATTTTATTTTCTTATTTTATATAATCAATAGTGTTTTGTAGAGTTATATGGATGTACTAAAGTATTTGTTGAACTTGTTATTAAATTAAAACTTCATCAATTATAATTGCAAATTTGTGGGGAGACATTTAGAGAGAGAGAAGAGAGCTACTTCTTTCTAGAATTCCTCCAGCCCTCCGCCAGCAAAATTTCTCCTGGCCTCTTCTAGTAGACAGCAGTAGCTTGTCTCTATTAATAAGTGCTTTCCCTACAGGGGAGGGGGGGCTTTCCCTCTCTCCGATATGAATTTTTTACAGTTTTCTTTCCTTCTTTAAGTAGTATTATTAAATAATCTTCCTATGTGGGGAGGTAGTTTTCCTCCTAGTTCTAGATCTAAGGTGGTTTTAGTTTGTTATGTTTGTTTATATTTTTGTTATTTCAATCCACCTAGATCTAGATTTATGATAGTTTCTTACTAGATTTGTCCAGATTTGGATAGTGTGTAAAGTAGTATTTGCCCCCTGTAGATCTATGGTAGTTTCTTATCAGATTTGTCCAGATTTGGATAGTGTGTAAAGTAGTATTTACTCTCTGTGGATCTTTAATAAGAAATAAGAAATACCAGCAATGAATGCTGAAGGGAGGGTCACAATGAGCTAACCGCCAAGGCATAGAGCTAGTGCTCTATCGAAGCATAGACCAACAGTGATCTGCATAAAATTCCCTCATAAGTCGATTTCACCAAGATCTAAGTGTGCAATTTTCTTCCAAAGACTTTTATCAGTTTTTTATAGTTGTCTGTTTTGTAATTAAAAAATCCCTTTATGAGTACTATACTATCCTTTTTGAAAGTATTTTCCTTCAAAAGAAAAAAAACTTCATCAATTATGCGCTTCATACTTTGTCATAAAGCAAAACTAATCATGGTCTTTACTCGTTAATTCGTTGTAGCACTATTGTACGTGCTAGATATTATATTTTTTTTAATCTGAACTTTCCAAGAATGAATACAAATAGACAGGGTCTTGATCAATCTAATGGTTAGAAGCAACATATATGTCCCTATCATTAATCATCAGCTCTAGCATACCTATCCAAATAGAACATTCAAAAAATATATATATATATATATATATCTTTTTTCCCTGGTATGTGAATTTAAAACTTTCTAGCTTAATATAATCAAACAGTCCCATAGAAAAAGCAAGCCTAATTATCCCAAAAGATAAATTAAGCATAGGACTATTACCACCAAACATGTCTATCAAATTTATTGTGTTAATATTGTTTCCACGGTGTCAAGAATGATTACTACAACTAACATGATACCAATTACAAATATTAGACTTACAAAAAAAAAAAAAAAAATTATGAAGATGAGCAACACCGCCAAGTACATCATGTTTTAAAAGGTATCAATAACGCAGATCAAAGCAAATATCAGTGTCGTGAAGACCCATTTATGATTGCAATTTCTTTGATTTATAGAGTTTTTAATTATGTGAAGTGTGATCCACTAAACCTTATCTCATAACACAATACAGAGTATACAATATGCCAATCTTTCATGGTGCCAGTAGGTAATTATTGCCATAATCATTCATCAGATATAATTTTACCAGTTCTGACGTGAAAACTTTAAAGTTGATTCTTTTTTTTTTTTTCCTCCACTTCTTCTTTAGGGGAAACTATAGAACTTTTATTTCTCAGATATGCTTCTCACGAGGGATATTTGAAAAACAATCAAACGGCTCAAAAAAAAACAAAAAATCATCTTTGATCTTAGCACTATTCATAAGGAAATTTACAAACATATTTAAGCTCCATTTAGAACTTAAATTTTTAGAGAGAAAGAAAATAAATTTCAAAAGATTTCATTTTTTTTTGTTTGGATTGAAACAAAAAATGATAGAAATTTTTTTCAAAAAAAGCAAAAGTTTAATTTAGTGTTATTTTTTAGTATACAGAATATTAAAACATTAATTAGTAAAACCAAAAGTGTAACAGTAAAGGTCTATAAAATTTTTGGGAAAAATATTTTTCTTTTTCTTTTTCTATGATTTTATTCTTACAATTTTTCTTCCTTCAAAATATGGGGTCCAAATAGAGCTTTAGAGATAAAGACAATATTATTTGTCCTAAATTTTCAATCATCTAGCTATAAAGAATACATTAATTTATAATTGTATAAATGTCTATTCTCACTTAATTCGGTAATTGGTACTAAAACTTTTAGTTACGAAAAATTCAAAAACTTAGGCGGCCTCTCGTGCATTTTTCCACATTGCTAATTAAGAGAACTTTGCATTATAAGTAACTAAATTATCTAGAACTATATATATATATATATTTTTTGGGAATGGATCTGGAACTAGACATTTAAAAATAGGTTCCCAATCCAATAAGTGCTTTTTTTTTTAACCTATCTATAGGTATCTTTTTTTTAGCCGTTGGGTCATAATACTACAAAAAAAAGGGCTTTTAACGATAAATTATTAACTACAGTTAAAGTAGAACTACCGTTAATAGTCAATTTTAACTTTTCTTGGCGGTTTCGGTATAACTGCCGAGAAAAGTTTAAAATCTTTTAAACTTTTAACAGCGGTTGGATCAGAACCGCTGTTAAAAAATTTTAAACCTTTAATTGCGGTTACATTAGAACTGTCGTTAATGCTCAAATTTTAATTTTTCTCAGCGGTTTCAATACAATCGCTATTAAAATTTTAAAATCTTTTAGACTTTTAATAACGGTTACAGCAGAATCACTGTTAATACTTAATTTTAACTTTTTACAGCGGTTCCAGTACAACTATGGTTAAAAGTCATATAAATGAGGGCCGAGCTGGTCTCGGCCCTCATTCTCTTTCTTCTTCCCAGTCGAGAGCTCACCCACCACCCCAACTTCGTCTTCCTCATGCATGGTCACCCCTCATTCTAGCGATTTTGACCGCCAAAATCACTCTCATTTGGTTCAAATTACTCCATTTGACTTTGGTAAGCTTTATATACTTATAATTTTTAAGATTAGTTAGCATTTAGTAATTGTTTGTACCCGAGAAAAGTTTAAGTTTTTGTACAATTAACAACTATAATTTTTGATGTGTATGTAATTTTGTTTCTTTTTTGTCGATTTAGTTTTCAATTTGAATGGATAGACTAATTTTGAGCTTAATTTTGGAGTATTGAAACATTTTTACTCGATTTGAGCTATTTTTCTACACTAATTTTAATTAATCCAAAAAAGTTATTTTTAGAAATTATGTATAATATTTTATGATTGTATATTGTTTTGATAATGGATATTAGCAATTATAGCTTATTAGTTTAACCACATTACCATGAATTAATTAGTGTTATGTGACTTTATAATATGTGTACTTAGTATATTTATTGACTTGAAATTTTTAGTTTATTAACTTTAGAATAGTCAAAAGTTTATACTATGTATGAATTAAGTTGAATTTGGAGGTTCATAATAATAAAATGGTAATACTTTGAGTTGGAATCAAAAGATTAGATTAGTGGTGTACATTCTTATCTTTCCAGTGTTAAAAGTGATAGTCGCCAATGTGACCTTGGACATTATTTCCATGTAGTAAGTAACGAAATGCTATTATTAGCTCCTTATAATATTGGGTAAATATTCTCTTTATTTGATGCTAAATTGTTATATGGTTGAGTTTGTATAAGTTTTGTTTAATTTATGTTTGGTCTTTTGTGAGCAACATTAGATCGTGATGGTAATTAGCGTGTCTCAAAAAATACTTATTTCTTATATCCACTTAAGTAATCACCGGATTCTATGATCTCTTAATATGGTTAGTATAACGTATAGTATAATATATAGAACATTTATTTATTTATTTGATCTACTAATTTTTAGAACACATGTTTTCGTTTAGTGCATCCAATATATTTCATACAGACATAGAAAAAAGGGAAAAAAGAGATGGTCCGACTTAGTATCATATTAAGGTATGAGATATAATTTGTTCGTATAGAATATTTTTATTTATCTTTCATCTTTATACGTTTTAACTATAGTTATATTATAATTATAGTGTCTATCTCAACTCAATTATGTGGAATGTAGTGTTTTTATTAGAGTGTATCTTGGTTCACTCACTCTAGCTATGTTAGATTTGTTAATATAACTTTCGATAAGTTTAGATTACAAGTGTTAGTGATATATACCTAGAAACTCATTATTGATACTTAAATATGTTTATGCTGTATATGTCTATACTTAATAATGCGAAATAGTCAACATATAACACACGTGCATTTCTTAGCTTATTATTATTATTAATTTTTTTAAAAATTAATTAATTAATTAATTGAAACCATTTTTTATCCTATCAGATTTCGAGCCTCTCACATCCTCTCTAATATATTCCATGAGTTTTGGACCAACTGAGCTAGCCTCAGTTAGCTTTATACATTTTTTTGTCGATTAGGTTCAATCTTGTAGGAATTATAAGAATCATATGTGTTGGAATTTGACTAAATAATTAAAATATGAAAGAAGCCTTGAGTCCCGCATCGGTAAAATATGAAGAGGAAGGGAGACTTGAGCCCTATATAAGGAAACTATCTCTTTGGTTACTAATTACCCCTATATGCAGCATTTTAAATATTTCTCTTTTCTAAGAAAATCAATTTTTAATCTCTCAAAGAGAGAAAGATAAGGTGTGAAGGGACAATATTCTCTCTATATGATTAGTGGAATTATTATTTTTTTGAGGGCAGTGGTTTTTCTTTTCCCCTTAAATAATATTCGTTTGTGGTTTTTCTTTTCCCATTAAATAATATTCGTTTGAATTGAAGTGAGATCTTGAGAGTGGCGAATCTAAATTAATCAGATTTCTAACAAGTAGTATTAGAGTAGACATGATAACTAGTGATATCAGAGCAGATATGGTTCTTTTTCTTATAAGTGTGCTTGGGCTTAGTGGTATTCTAAGAAATTCTGTCTGAGGAATTTTCTTGGTAGTTTTTTCAAGCTAGGAGTGTGAAACAAGATATTAGAGTACAAGTTTCAATTCTGATGAGGATTAATGTGGGAAAATTGGATGGGATAATTCAATATATTTTGCACAAGGGTTTAAAGGATAAAGATTTTGAGAAATTCAATATGAACGATAAAGACTTGGAAGATCTGAATGTGTGGCTGCAAGGGATTATCTAAGTGTTATAAATAATATCATATATGAGTTGGAGAAGAATGTAATATACTGGAGGTGTAGACAATCTTCGTAAGTAAAAGAAATTATCAAAAAGTGAAGCAGGTACGACTAAAAGCTCTAAGTCTAATTATGCTGCTAATCCTTATGATATATTATTGATCTCCAAAGTTATCATGAAAGAGGATATGTTAGTGGCAGATTTAGGGTTCACAGTTTTACACACGAGTATTAGTTTGGCATTGATGCGAGGTGTATGGTGAATGATCTTGATGGCTGATGAGCTTCTAGAAAAAGCCAAAACGTGCGAGTCGTACCATAAATTTTAAGAAAGGAATTTTTTGACATGAGTCGAGGTAAAATTCTTAGAATTTGTCAATTCTAAGTATGTACTCATATGATAGAGTATAATTATCGGTGAAGACAAGGTGTATATTGTTAGAGTTTTGCTAAATATTTAAAATACAAAAGAAGCCTTATGTCCTATATTGGTGGAATATGAAGAGAAAGAGAGGCTTAAGCCCTATATAAAGTCTCCTAAATTACTAATTACCTCAATATGTAGCATTTCAAGTAGTTTTCTTCTTTTGAAAAATTCTTTTTTAGTCTCTTTGTGTGTGAGGGATGGTTGTTTAAAGAGAGGATGATTGTTTTTTTTTTTTTTCTTTTTGTATAAGAGGAATAGTTATTTAAAGAGAGGAGATGTAAGAAGGTTGGTTATTCAAAGAGAGGTGAAAAGTGTGAAAGAGAGGAGAAATGTGTGAAGAGAGAATACTTGTAAGAGAGTGCTTGGATGTATTAGGATATATCATTGTGTAGAAAAGAAGAAAATTTATATGATTTATATGATTGTAGAAATTTTTCATATAGTAAAATTATTTTCTGAGGGAAGTAGTATAGTTTTTATCATGATTTATGAGTTTTCCATTTAAATTCTTGTATTATGATGATTGTTTTTATTCTTTGTTGTTATTTCTCTATTATTTTGAGATTTGTTTGAACTGAGATCCAAAGAGCGACGATTGGTCAGATTCTCAATAATATGACTACATTATATGCACATGTACATATGTAAACATACTTCATTCAAAAGAAGGCAAAAAGCCATAAAGCTAGAACAAACTAGCACCAAAAGAAACACACAAATATTTATACGTACACATTTTATATTTTTATTTATTGAATGAAATACTCATCCATTAGACGTAGTTTATCAAAGAGGAAAAAAAAGAAAACAAAACAAAACAAAGGTAAGTAAAATCCAATTTCAAGTGAATTTATAGAAAGGTATCAAACAACCAAATTTATTCAATCTCTATTTTTCTTTTGAAAAACAAAACAAATTTATGAAACTTACATAAGGGTTATAATAACCATTCGAGTTACATATAACCTCTTACAATAAGAATCAAGAAATTGATCAAGAACCTGAAGATAACAACACCTCATAGATCTCGGAGTCAAACTTATACAATCTCTATTAACTAAAAAGAAAAGATATTAGGAAATTGTACACCACCACATTCTATTAACCAAATATGTATATCTATGTATATAGATGTATATATGGATAATTTAATATGGTTCCTAATCCAATATGTATTTTCTTTTTACCTATCTATATGTATTTCTTTTTTTAGCCGTTAGATCATTATCCATCAGATAACATAATTTGCATAATCAAAAAAATAAAAACTCATTATTTAATGTTTTTCTCTCTTTATTTTTTATCACGAAATGATGTGGGTGATGAATTTTAATTAGAATAAAATAATATCTATGAATATGTAAAAAAAAATACCAACTAAATTAGTACCAATTTAATATATGGTGGCTACGTAGATGCCAATGTTATTTTAATATTTCACAGGTTTTCCGTCTCACCATTTCGAATTAATGTTGCAGGTCAATTAATCTTATCGCAACCAGAACTTCCAAGGCAACTTGCAGCATGCAAGCGCTAGTGGATGGCTTCATTAACATTTAACACCCGCCGAGAGGTCATGTGTCCACACACACACATATATATATATATATATATATTCATACGATGTTTTTCTCTGTGAAAAATTTTCCACTCAACTAACAATTCATGAGATTAATTTTCTCTGAGAGGCAAAGAGTTTTGTCCAAAATTTATCTCCGTGAATATATGCAATTGATATTCAAATATATTAATTAGTAAAAGGAGGAAACAGAGTTCCGACATTAAAAATCTTGTTCGGAGCGAAAAAAAAACATTGAAAATCTTGTCTTCGACAAAACCCAAAAAAATAAAAAATAAAAAACCTTATCGCGGAGCCTTCCAAATTCATGTTTAAAATTTTAAATTAGTGTATATATATATTTATACATATACATATATATATATATAGGACAAGATGTCCCAATTTTTGTACTAAATTTTTTGTACCAACATATGTAATATGTAAGTTGTCACCATTTAATTAGTGTGTTAATACTTACTACAAAGAGAATAAACATTTTCACCAATTGAGTGATGACAAATCACATACTACATGTGTTAGCATTAAAATGTTAATACAAAAATTAATACGTCAAGCATTATCCATATATATAATATCTTATTTTTTTTCACAACAAGAAAAGTGGACAAACAGTCACGGATATGCACTAGCTTTTCCACTACGTGTCTCCTTGCTTTTTATTATTTTTATTTTAAGTATAAAAATCCAGCTAAATTGACCATTTAATCAATTGACCATTTAATCAACCATGCTTCTTTTATACTCCCCCCAATATTTCAGAGTTGATTGGAGGAATCAATTCTTTTCCATAACCTTTTGATAATGGGCTTTTTACTAATGCTCATATCCATCTTTTTACAACAATTTGTCCAAAACTGTAGGCCATATTTCCTCTGCTTTCTTATGTTATATACCTGTCCATAATTTATTTGAGATGTACATATCCACTGCATGTGTTTCTCTTTTCTCTTTTTCCATTTGAGGTATAATTAATTTGGGCATAATAGCGGATCATAACTGTATAGACTGATATCATAAAATATTGATTATATATTCTTGGATCAAAAGATGTTAGGTTTTAACCGATCCCACTTCTTCTTCTTCTTCTTTTTTCTTGTAAAAAAGCTTATAATTTATTGAAATGAAGTAAAAATGTTAATTAACAGATTTGAAATCAATAGTGAATTGGTTGGAATATGACTAATGTAATCTGGGGACGAAATTAAAACTTCAATCAGGCAAAAAATGAAAGAAGAAATTAAAATGAGTGCTTTTACTTTGTATTTAGTCAAAAAGGTACGAACATTTGCATTATTCTTTAATGACTGAGTACAAGATAACATCATTAATAGGGGTGGCAAAATTTGGTATAAGCTTTCTTTAGAAGAACGTACCCTTTTTGCTTTTTGGACCCAATTTTTAAAATGAGAGTTTGATATTGGGTTGCCTTTCATTTCCGCTAAAATAAAGCGCAAAATTGGAACTAATGCCGAGGCTAAGTTGGATTATTTTTTATTAATTTTTTAGGGAAGACTAAGTTGGATCTTAATATGGCAAGCATTGTAATTCTTTTTTATTTATTATTTTAGATGGGGGAGGAATTGATGGATGCCTCTAGCAACGACCCGAATAAAAACCCGTTTCATGGTTAAGAAATTCTACCTAGGCATTAGCCAAATCATTAGCTTACTTGGGTCGGATCCAGCCGTGGTATAAATGGGCCCATGAGTCCGAATTAAAAAAATTAGCTGTACACCACTTTTATTTCCTCATTAATTGAATCTACCACTATACCACTTTTTAAAAATGAATTCTTGATGAATTCTTGACGAATTCTTGACGATCTTGACGGATTCTTGAAGGATTCTTGACGTTAGCGGCGATATTAATAGATTCTTGATGAATTTTTGACGGATTCTTGACGATCTTGATGGATTCTTAACATTGACGGCGATCTTGATGGGTTCTTGATGAATTCTTGACCGATTCTTGATAATCTTGATAGATTCTTAACGTCAGTGGTAATATTGACAAATTATTGATGGATTCTTGATGAATTCTTGACAGATTCTTGACTAATTCCCTCATAAAAGTGGTAGAATCTAATAGTGGTGGTAAATTTAGTTAAACATTTGAAAAAAGTGGTAATTGTCTACTTAACCTATTGAAATTATGGAAATAAGAAAAAAAAAAGAAAAATTTAGGAAAATGGCTAATATTTTAAATTTGATTAAGTAGATGTCCACTTTTAAAATTTTATAGCTAAATATCCAGGTATATATATTTTTACACTTAGTAGATATGTTTATCTAACATATCTACCAATTTCAGTTATTATACTGAAATATACTGAGTATATAATTTTTTATACTTGGTATCTAAAATTTTATACTTGGTATATAAATGTATATACCAGATATTTTGTTATAACATTTGATAAATGGATATTTACTTAAATTGGGCCAAAAATTTGGTCATATTTCTATAAGGCCTGAAAAAAATAGGCCAGTCCAGAAGTCTGTATAGGCTAATTATCTGATCCAGTAATAGTCAATCAGCTGAATGGGCTAAATGCTGTTTATACTCTAGCCCATATCGAAAAGTCCATAATGGCATAAAGGAAGCATAGGTGAGTTCATAATGTTCATTAACAATTGAAGCTCAATTCATGTGAGTTGATTCTTTTGTTTTCAGAAATTTAATGCGAGTTCACTAACCATTGAAGCTCAATTCATGTGAGTTGATTCTTTTGTTTTCAGAAATACTTATGTTAAATGTTCTTCTTTTACGCTTCATTTTAGTGAATGTCCTTTTATTTCTTTTTAATAGGTAAATAATTGAATATATCAATATTTATACTCAGTTATGTAAAAACAAATATACTAGATATATGGAGTCATTCAGTTATTAAAACTAAAAAAAACGAACATTTGCTATACCATTTTGCTAAACAAACCTGTGGGCTTTCTACAAAGGGAAACTTAGATCCATTCATCCATATAATAGTTTTTGCAATTGATTAAATTTTTATTTTCTATTTTTAGAGTATTTAGGTTGGTGACCACATGACCATATGGTGGATAACACGCTAGCTACGTGACATAGGTGACCAAGCCACCTAGATGCCCATCAAGTCACCTAGGGATAACTACGAATTCACCTAATTAATCAACTCATGTTGATGCGCTTTTTTGTTAACATCGAGATTAGTAAGAATGTAGACGAAAATAGAGATTAAAAGGCATGTATAAATGTTGTAACTCTAAGTTGACATTTAATTTTCTAAGTTTAATCTTTATTGCCGTTATGTTTCATTTACTTTCTTTAAATGTCCGAATAATTCTAGGTTGAATCGCAAGCTTATCCCATTAGGGTGTTTTTTTTTTTTTTTTTTTTTTTTAATATTTACCCCTGAACAATGTAAGTTATCTGAAGTTGCCGCCCGATCAAACTCTAAAATGTGTTAACTTAGCCCTCTGTACTCCTGAAAAGTTCACTTCATTATGCTAATGGATGAAAAATGTCATGTGTGTCTCACATGTCCTGAATTTGGAGAGTTATTTGGCAAATTCGCAAGTTAGATGAGTTGGGGTTTAACACTCCTGGAAAATTTTTTAGAACAATGTCCGTTGCTCCTCTCGCAAATTCCCATAACATAAACAACTAAAGAGAGAAAAAATAAATAAAAAAAAGTCTTTGTAAATAATGAAGAAGAAATATTAGTATATCAATTTAGCTCAAAATGGCTGTGAGGGAGACGAGATTGGAGATCTCAATGAGCCTTGGGTGTACTGGGTTCTAACAAAGATACCAGCTCCAAGAATGGAGATCTAGGGTGCCTTCACCATATTCTGTACCGCACATTTTGAATCCTTTGAATGGAAATATATTGAACCTGCAATTCTCCAGATAGCTCCCCTTTAATTTGGTTTCAAATTATTATTCTTTTCGTAAATGAAGTTGAGTAACAGAGGGAGGGCTGCTTCATAGGATACATGTATTAAATTTTAGTTCTAAAAAATTATGATTCTTAAAAAATTTGGACTAGTGTTTCTCATATATATATATATTAATAATGGGCACCAATCCCGTAGGTATTTTTTTTTTTACCTATGTATAGGTATCAATTTGACCAATGAAAATTTTTTTTGCACATTTTTTTATATTAAAAAATAAGAGAGAGAAATAATATTAATAATTCACGTCTTTTCATGTACATCATTATAACCATTGAATCACCATTAGATGATGATCCAATAGCTAAAAAAAAATACCTATGCATAGGTAAAAAAAATACCTATGCATAGGTAAAAAAAAAAAATATCTATGCATAGGTAAAAAAATAATATCTACTGGATTGGCAACCATTAATAATATATATGGCTGCTAGGTTTTTTTTTTTGTTACTTATCTATTAGTATTTTTATTTTTAGCCGTTAGATCATCATCTAATGGCAACCATAATTTGAGTAGTTAAAAAAAATAAAAAAATACTAATTATTTAATTCTTTTTTCTCTCCACTTTTTAGCATGAAAAGATATATGTGATGATTTTTAGTTGGTCAAAACAATACCTATACATAGGTTAAAAAAAAAAAATACCTACTGATTGGTGCCCTATATATATTGTGTGTTTGATGATTTCTGGGTTTAATATTTGGGGGTTTGAGGTTGATTCTTTTTTCTTTTTTTGTGGGAAGAACTGAGATTGATTCTTTAATATATGTTTGGTTTTAAAAGTTTTGCAATGTCGATTGTGTTATTGCAACATTTTTTTCAAATTTTATTTGGGCTTAAATTCAAGGATTTAGTTAAGATCAGCAAAGCAATTCGTTGCTACCTCCTCAATAGAGTAAAAACCTGAACTTCGGTAATAACCTCCTCAAATGTCTCTTTTTTTTTTTTTTTTTTTTTTTTAAGGTGGAGCCATTTTTTATCTGGTTAGATGCTTGATTGTTTGAGAATATTAAAAATTCTTTTTTTTTAAACTTATGAATTTACCAAATAACCCTCAAATTCCAGGACATGTGAGATACACACGACTTTTTTCATCTATTAGGCTAACGGCCGGAGTGAACCTTTTAGGATTACAGGGGCCAAAGTTAACACATTTTAAAGTTGAGAGGACAACTTGAAACAACTTATATAGTTCGGGGGTAAATATAAGAGAAACCCCATCCCATTATGTGTTTGGAGGTCAGTTTTGTTTACTTTCAGATGCTTGACGTCAAATGATCTGACATTTACATGGTCGAGGTTGCATGTAGAGTATAATAACTCTTATCAAAAAAAAAAAAAATGTAGAGCATAATAACTGAGTGACCTAAGTATATTTTCTGGGTGTTATCAAAAGAAAAAAAAAAGTATATTTTCTGGGAATGTAGAGCTCTATGATGACATACTATTTGTTCTGCAGATTGGCGAGCCACGTATACCATAGTATATATATTCTCATATATCGAGGTCGAACTCTCGTATAGGGCTGGGTGATGACTTTCCCTCTGTTTTGCATGCTGGCAGGCTCTCTTGACACACGTTTTCTCATTATTAATGAATTTTATCCCTAATGGCTTTGTGCTGTGTCAATTATTTATTCGATAGATATTTTAATGAAAATTACTTACCTATTAACAACTCATAGAATTCTGTTAACCCCCCCTCCCCCCAAAAAAAAATATTAAAGAAAAAACTTCTTTGTCTTGTCTTATTTTTCCTATTATCATTTTAGTAATTGCTGAACCCTAAATGGAAGCTTATTTCAAGCCCAAATGTACATGTAGCTTCCTTGGTGGCCATTTAGGACACACTTCCGTCGTACCATGCTTCTGCTTCATGCCTCGTTTCAATTTAAGGGGAAAAAAAGCTCCATGCCCCATGACTCATGAGTCTTGTAAATTTAGATGCTACTTTTTTTTTCTTCGTAAAAATAAAATAAAAATTGTAAAAAATAATGCCATATGGCACCTTAAAGTGCCAAATACTACATGATGTGTCTATTTTTTTACTGGAAGATGAAATGACACTTCATATGGTATCTAATGTAGAATCTAGTTAAAGATTTCATCTTCTAACGAAAAACTGACACTTAATATGGTACTTGGCACCTTAAAGAGTTCCGTAACATTACTTAATTGTAAACTACTCAACTTTTCAGATTTAACACATCTTTCAATTTATTTATCTTTATATGAAAAAGAAAAACACTGAAAAAAAACCTAAAACTATCTTAAGTTCTCATTAGTTTACTCTGAATTCTAATAAATATAGTAAAACAGTTATGCTAATCCCAACTTCCTAACTTCCTAATCTTTGCTTTGCTACTTCACAAATTTGCTTTTGCTAGACTGAAGTTATAAGAAATCTCAACCTCATGAAACAAAAGGCAACAGATCTATATCTAGGATCTTATTGGGTCCTCTCTCATCCATAAGACTCAAAAATCAGATAAGGCGATAAGGACACGTGGCAGAGACCCAGTTGCCGCTTCATTCCTCTACAAACACACACACACTCTCTCTCCCCTCCCCTCCCGATCTCCACCGAAAAACCATGGCCTCACCAACTCTCCTAACTCCCACCTCTCAACCCAAACCCCTCACTCCCTTCAAACCCAAATCTCCCACCACCACTGCCACCACCACCACCGCCGGCGCCGGAAGTCCCGCAGTTCCTTTCCGCCGCCGGGAGTTCTTGTCACTCGTGGCAGCCGGAACTCTATCTCCGGCGTTGATTTTGCCGACCAGACCGGCGCTCGCGGCGTCGGACGACGAGTACGTGAAAGAGACTGAGGACGTTATCAACAAGGTGAGAACCACCATTAATATGGACAAGAAAGATCCCAATGTAGCCGCGGCGGTGGCCGAGCTGAGAGAAACGTCGAACTTTTGGGTCGCTAAGTACAGGAGGGAGAAGGCTCTATTGGGCCGGGCCTCGTTCAGGGACATGTACTCGGCCCTTAATGCCGTTTCTGGACATTACATTAGTTTCGGTCCAACAGCCCCAATTCCAGCTAAGCGCAAGGCCAGGATCTTGGAAGAGGTGGAAACTGCCGAAAAGGCCCTTTTAAGGGGTAGATGAGCTAAAGCTTTGAAGGGTAGCAATTTTTCCTTGTGCGCTATTTTTTTTTTTTTTTTTTCCGAACTTTAAAACTGGAATTATATTTACAATTCAACTGTGGAAATTTGAGGTCATATAGGAATTTCACTTGTTGAATTACGAGGGTGATTATTTTATTATATAGTGAAAACCCTGTTTGAAAAGGGGTTTGAGAACTACGTACTACCAATGGAAGCATATTCCTATTTAGTCTCAAAAAATATGAACCTCATTATATGTACTTTGTGGAATTGTAGTGTTCGGTTTGTGAATATTCCTTTCTGAGTCAAAAGAGAAGTATATTAACGTAATTTAGTTTTGAAATTTCTGACATAAAAGATTTCAGATGAATTAAATATTCCATGAAGCTTTTGTATGTATTAGTACTAATGGATATGTCATAGGCCAAAGGCCAATTATATTGTGTCTATATGAAATATATATTGCTAAAAAAAATTAAATATTTTGTTGTTTTGTACACAAAATAACTTTGACACACAACAAGTTGCCAATTCCCCGAAGCCAATGACAAAATCTCTGATAGCAATAGATGGTATGATGCATTGCTCTCAAGTGTTCCCATTTAGTACTGTCTCAAATGGTTGGGTGAGTGATCCGCAGTTCAAGTCTCCATAATTTTATTCTTTAGATAGAAAGTATGTCTTTATCAAGTTCTTGGGATTCTTTTGTTTCATTAGAAAATAATTATTCAGATTTAATCCACCCGCACTCCTAAGAAAATAATAATAACAGTAACAATCACTCCAAAAGCAAGTTACTAGACTTGTTCACACATAAAGTTAGTTGCTTCGGGTTCCAAACAACATTTTTGTGCCGAAATTAATTCCTTGAAACAATCCGAAATGCTGGGAACTCTTATTCTCCAAAGTGCACATTTGCCTAGTTAGGAGGTCAATCAATCCCTAGAATAATATTTGTTTTTAGTTTTATTTTACTGTCTTTCCCATGGTTAGATACTTCTTGTCCACGGTTCCATGTGTTGTCAGGTGCCAACCAATGGAAAAACATTACATTTACGCGTAATGGAAAAAATGATGGGCTTCTAACTTTGAGTAATGTGATTTAAGAGCCAACTTTATTCATAATTGTCAACACTTTAGCTTAAAACCGAGCCAAAAAAGGGAAGGAAAAGAAGAAGAAATACTTGGCTTAAGAGAGCAATCTGTGGGCGAGAAACATGGAGAGACTTGACCAATTAATATTGATCTCGCAAATGTGACGTTGTTTCTAGGGCTTTTATGGAAATTATGGGAAGGAAAGACGAAGTTATGGAAACAAGAACATGGATTTAGTATTTGGTGATTCGATGAATCTGGATTACGTGGGCATTAGTAGAAATTCAAAATGATAACTTGATTGACTAACATATATGTACAAAGATCATGATCATCAAATTTCAATCTGACCCATTTCCAGCTCCGCTCCAAGATGTCCGATTTATCATTTGAACAGGATAGATTTATTTTTATCTTTATCTTTTGGGTCAATGTAACTTGGTCTAATTTTGCGGATTACCAAATTTCTGCTTCATGCATTCGTGTCAACAGAGGCACAAACAAAGAAGATTCATAACTATAAGGGACGAACAATTAATAAGGATTTGTTCCGGCCTTTTGGGCATTGTTTGAACAAAAACAATTTTATGCACAAAGAATGTATTGCCCATCACTGTAGCAACGAACAGGTCCTTGTCTTGTAAATAAAAGACTTAAAAAGCTTTTGTTACGTTGGCATTGGAATATATATATATATATACATTATTAGTATAGTTACATGCATATTTTATTGGTTTCTATTTCTTTAAACCTCCAAGTGGCGTTTCGTATTTAAAATTGAGATACTAATTGGCTCGTGTTTTGACTCAGGAAGAAGTCCTTAATTCAAGGAAACCTTCACAAAGTCTTTCATTCCATGTAATAAATTTAAGATTTTCATGTTCTTTTCTTCAAAGTTCAACCCCACCTATATATTTTGATCGGTTTTATTAGCAGCCCCTTCAATTGCGGGTAGCAAATTAAGTAGCTTTTGGCAATTTGCCTTTGAAAACGTACATTAACGGACCTCGTCAGGACTCAAGTCCAGACTTAATAAAAAGAACTTGTCCACAGGTTTGAAATATTGAATCACGAGACCATATCCATATTCCTGAAAGAAACAAATGCCGAACCATAAATATAATATACTAACGAGTACTTCTAGTTGTGATGTTAAAGAGGATATTCACTTGGTTCACATTTTAGTCTAATTTCAGATTCAAATTTTCTCCCTCTTCGTTGATATGATATAAAAGAGATCTTTCTCGTGCAGGATTCATATACAATAGAACTGGATACTCTTTATGGTTATCTAGCGTATGTCATTATTCAACACTAAAATTTTTTTTTCCGGCTAAATTAAAAAACTCGTATTAACTTATTTCGGGGGTTTCTAACGTAGATATTATGATGTAGTCGGTAATGAGTTATCAATGTAACTACGTCCCTTAATTTTTTTTTTAAAATTTTTTATATGTCCCTTATATTTACGTGTAATCCTTCTAATGCCAAAAATGTTTAGCTCCAAAACAGAAATTATTTAAAATCTAAATCGAGACCTCTCTCTATACTTATTTTTTCTCTCTCAAAAAAGAAACTCCACTATTGCTCTCACAGAGGCTAGAGAGGGAGCGTCTTCCTCTCGGCGTCCCCTCGTCCCTCTCCTCCTCCTTTGCCTCTCCATGATCTCTCTCTTGACCTCTCGCGGAGATACGATATTTTTTCAGTCTTCCTCTCTCTTGTGTGGATTTTAAATCCGTTTACTAGATTTTGAATCTGAGAATTTTTTTTCTTTGATTTAGATCTGTTAGACAGATGAGTTATTTTTTTTTCCAACGGACGTGGATCTCAATTAATGTTGGAATCATATAGCTAAATGGTAGTGAAGACAATAGTTTACTGGTGGTCCTTGTTATCTTCTTCTTTTGAAGAATTATAATAACTCACAAATCTTGTCGTTGTTGTGCTTGTAATCCACTTTTCGTTTCCTTTCTTTGAAAAGTTTGAAATTGTAATCTTTATATATGTTTGTAATGTAATTGAAGTTCTTTTGCTTTGAGTAATTATACTCCATTGAGAAGCTCATTTTTATCAAAAATAAAAATAAATAAATAAATAAATAATATGTTTAGCTCCAAACAGTACGACAAAAATTTATGATAACTTAAAATGATTTAGCTATTAATTTATAACCCGTGAAGTTGGTTGAAATAAATATGGAAAATCAGTGGAGATATTGAAAACATGCATGCTTTGTCACTACTTGTTCAAGCTTAATCATTTAGCTACCTTGGTCTATGCGTCCCCTATGCTATAAATTGCTTAAGAGCCATCTTTATCCCAAATGAAACTGAGTTTAATTTTCTTCGATTGTATTTAATGTATACACCTACTATTTTGGACTTCAAACATATTTTTTTTTTGCCTTTCATGGAGTAATGTTAACTATCTTTTCGGTGCTAAATTACTATTTGAGTTGATATGCTAACAACTTTATGTTACTGTGAGTCGCACATGCTATCATTAAAGTAATATCCAGTTCAATCACTATTTGTCAACTCAAATTATGATTTAATCGTATTAGACCATATATTTTGCTAATTTGTGTGTCTTTTTATTTTTCTATCCAAGTAATTAAATTGTGACGTATTAATCTAAAAATAAAACTACTTAACAGAGAGTTATTTTATATTTTTTGTGATTGTTATAATTAAAAGGTGTGTCAAAATTTAATAGGATAGACAGACGAAAAAACAGAAAAAATGCATAGAAGATTTGAATGCAACTAGCAATGTAGCATTTTATTTGTTTATTTATTTTACTAAAAGAAATGCTAAGAAGTAGGAACAAGTTTCGCAGCCTTGCCCTCTCAAATATCAATGTTGGTTTTAACTCTAATTGAAGTCAAGAAAGGACAATTTCATCACTTGCAAGTGTGCAAGTTTCCGTAACTCATCTAATGCTCCAATTAGCGAAAACATAACCAAGAAACAGAGAAACAATTAAGACGTGTTTTATTTCCAGCTGAACCTACGTACATATGGCCTAGGCCTTAAGATTGTATTGACGCACAGAATGTGAACTAATATAATCATATTTAATACCAAAAACACATTTGTTTGACATTTGGATACTTAGTTAGAAAAAATACACACATGCGCCAATGGGAGTTGGCTCTTCAACAAGAAACACTTAACTATACACTTCACTTTTAAATGAAGGTACCAACTACTGCTTACCACATAAGCATTCTTTAATTTTAATGCTTGAAGAGATATCTTGTTAATTAATATAATAATTCTCAATTCCCTTTCAAACCTTCCCGATAAATAGGATGGACCCCACTGGTCTTTGGATTTGACTTTGTACCATGGAGTCAGACAATTAGGGGATCAGAGTAATGCAACATGGCAAATGGACAGTGGGAGCATTATCTACACTCATCGGCTTCCTTTGTCTTCTACTAAATTATTCATTTTTCATTTTGTTTTTTTGGTTTTGTTTTGTGTGTGTGTGGTTATGGATATGCATATGCATACGTACGAAGTGGTTATTTTATAGTATTAAATTAAGGTCTCCTAGTGGTACCAACACTAGCAAGCAGTGTACAAATTATAAAATTTGAAGAAGCAAAAATCAAAGGAAGAAATTTTGCTTTGTCCTTCCGAAGTGTATATATATAACTTGCAACCTCACAAAGTACCATCTATTACTGATCACTTATGCACAATGGTTTTAAGTATGCTTAAAAGTTTTCGTGAGAATCTTTCTTTTATGTTTGTTTTGCAGTAAAACTTCAAGGATTAGAAAGATAATACACTCAAAAACAACGAAAACGTGTTGTCATATTCCAAAATCGGATTCATAATACAGATTTGTCTGAATTCAAAGTGCATTAAATAAATTCGAGCTACAAAACAAACTTGTCCCGATCATTTCCCATGTCGACGAATCATGATGTTTAAACTTTAAATCCTTTTCTCGCTTTAATTTAGGCATACTGAAGTTGCAATGTGATTGAACATAGGAATATTGAAACATCTTGCTAAGTAGTACTGAGATTGTTTTTCAAAATGTTCTGTCAATCCACGAGGTAGGGCATAGTTCAGTGTGGGTTTTCTAGCTCTGATTAATCTAGTCCATACATCAAGTATAGTACTAATCTTTATAGCGAAAGAACTTTCAAATAATGGAGCAAATTATAGTACATATGGACCCTCTACAGGTTCATGATTAATTAGACGAAGTTTATCTTTAAAGGCATCTTTTTTATCATGGAAAGAGAATATATATAGAACATGTACATATTATATACACGCATACACACAAATTACGTTATTAATTATACTCCGAGTCTCATACTGACGTAGTACTATAGCATTCATTCCGGCAAACCATGGCCCTTTAAGTTTATCATATATTATTCATTCACCACAGTATTTGGTGGCCATATGTCATTATGGCTTAAATGAAGAAGAGCTATATGTAGTTTGTTTAGTGTTATATGAAAATGTTAATTAACAACACGCTTCTCCAAAGAGTCTAAACTGCCTGAGTTTTGTTCAGTCTTTCACACCATGTTACAAGATTTAAAACTGAAAAAGAAGCTAAAATTATGCTCGAGGAGCACTTCCTGTATATGTAAAGAACTAAAGAATATATACAAGTAGTACTATACTATATTATGAAATAGATTGGACTCAGATAGACAAATATTGCGATTTCACTGTATACATTAAGTTTGTGATATTGGAAGTACACTCTTATGGGGCATGCTACATTACAATGGGGGATTATTTTTTTTGCAATTTTTTTTTGAAATAAAACAGGGCAGTTCCATTAAAATATAGAATCAGAGGCCACTACCGGGTATATCCCGAAACCAAGTGATACCGTTCTAGGAATAAAACAGTAAAGTAAAATAATAATTCACCACTTTAAGGATAAGAATTCACCACCTTAAAGATAAGAATTAGGGTTTAGCTCACTACTCAAAGGAATCCTCCCAAGAGATAAGAAACTAAAAGAGAAAACCACAAAGGAAAAAGTTGGGAAACTGAATATTGATCAAAGTCTGATTAGTTTTCGGAATTCTCTTGCTTAATACTTGGAACAATGTCTGATTAGTTTTCGGAATTCTCTTGCTTAATACTTGGAACAACCCTCCAAGAATAAGAATAGTCTGATTTAAAGTTCCAAAATAATACAAACATCAATACAGACCTTGTACCACGTTTTTGGACCTGATTGACTACTAAAAATAACTATAGGACTAGATACAATGTTTCTACTTAACTAAATGGCTGGTAGAAACATGATAATAAGTAGTGGGCTGGTGAAAAACAAATTTGTGGGCCTTAAGTACTTCTTGGACCATCAAACTGAAATAGGCTGGCTTATCTTCAAGAAAAATGACATTGGACATCATTGGACTTGGGCTTTTGTTGGCTGCATTTAGATTAGACTCTATTACATCATTCTCCCCTGGTTGAAAAGGACTCGCCCTCGAGTCTAGTGGCTCGTCTTCTTGATAAGGAGAAAGATCTGAGACATCAAAAGTTGCTGATACTCCATAATCACCAGGAAGCTCCACTTTGTACACATTGTCATTAATCTTCTTAACAATCTTGAATGGACCACCAGCTCTAGGTTGAAGTTTAGCAAACTTTCCGTTAGGAAACCTTTCCTTTCTTAAATGGATCCACACCAAATCTCCTTCATTGAACACAACTTTCTTTCTATGTTTATCAGCTTGCTTCTTATACTTTTCAGTTTGCTTCAAAATCTTGCTTTTTACTTGCTCATGAATTTTCTTGATGAATTTAGCTCTTTCCTCAGCTTCCCCACTAAAATGATTGTCAATAT
>JXTC01000159.1:425619-481548 GCA_002914845.1 Trema orientale
AATAAGAGCTGTTACCTTGTTACTGGAATGTTTGAGAAACAAAGTATGATCTCCATGCGCCTGTTTGTAGCCTTGTTGTAATACTGCTTTTGAGAATCGTCCAAACCATTCTCGAGGTGATTGTTTTAAGCCATAGATTGACTTCTTCAACTTACAAACCTTACCACCATTCTCTTTATTGAATCCTGGTGGTAGTTTCATATAGACTTCCTCTTCCAAGTCTCCATTTAGAAAAGCATTTTTAATGTCTAATTGTTGCAATTTCCAGTCTAGGCTTGCTGCTATAGACAATAAAATCCGAATGGTGTTAAGTTTTGCAACTGGAGCAAAAGTTTCTAAATAATCTATCCCATATGTTTGTGTATACCCTCTAGCCACCAATCGAGCTTTATCACGCTCTACTGTTCCATTGGAATTAAATTTTACCGTGAACACCCACTTACATCCAACGGGATTCTTATCCTCTGGTTTATCAACAATCTCCCATGTACCATTTTTCTCTAAAGCACTCATTTCATCAAGTACAGCTTGTTTCCACCTTTTGTCTTTTAATGCATCTTCAACATCCTTTAGAATCTCAATTGTAGACAGATTAGCCACAAATGTTCTAGCAGTCTGAGCTAAATGATCATATGAGACATACTGAGAAATTGAATGTTGAGTACAAGATCTAATGCCTTTCCTCTGGGCAATAGGAAGATCCAAATTATTAACAATAAGAATCATACCTGTTTCAAGATTGGGATCAGATTCTTGACCATGATTAGGAAACGAAGTAGTCTCATTCTTTTGAGGTCGAATTCGACGAGTGTAAACACGGATCTCAGGTTGTGCTTGATTTTCTCCCCCTGTCTGAGTATTGTCAATAATGATTGGCATGGAATTGTTGATAGGTGGTACAACAGTAGGAATGGTGGGTGATGTCTCAATGGTGGAACTAGAAGGAGAAACAATAGGTCTAAAAGTAGTCCAAAAATTATCATCATGTGTATTCTCCCCCTGAGGATGATTTTTGGAATAGAAGGGAGAATCCTCAAAGAAAGTGACATCCATAGATACGAAGATTTTGTTTTTTTCTGGAAGATAGCATTTATAGCCTTTCTGAGTAGCAGAATATCCTAGAAAAAGACACTTAAAAGAACGTGGCTCAAACTTAGACCTATTTGGAGTATGATTGTGAACGAAGGAAACACATCCAAATACACGGAGGGGAAGAGACACCACCAATCTTGTATGTGGATAAACATGTAGAAAAGAACTAAAAGGTGTTTGAAACTTAAGAGCACGACTAGGCATTCGATTGATCAAATATGTTGCAGTCAGGATTGCATCACACCAAAAACTTTGTGGAATATTCATAGAAAACAAGAGAGATCGAGCGACTTCTAAAAGGTGTCTATTTTTTCGCTCAGCTACACCGTTTTGCTGGGGCGTATCAATACAAGAACTTTGATGAACAATGCCATGACTAAGGAAATAAGAGCCAATTATGGAATTAAAATATTCTCTCCCATTATCAGAATGAAAGACTTGAATGTCATATTGAAATTGTGTGCGAACCATTTGGTGAAAATTTATAAAGAGTTGCTCAGCATCAGATTTATGCTTCATTAAGTAGACCCATGACATCCTAGTATGATCATCTATGAAGGTGATAAACCATTTAAATCCAGAACGATTAGGAATTCGGGAAGGACCCCATATATCACTATGTATCATGGCAAATGGCTTACTCGGGCTATAAGGACGTGGTTGAAAAGAAGCACGATGATGTTTAGCAAATTGACATATATCACATTGAAAGGAAGCAAGCTCTTTATTAAGAAATAAAGCAGGAAACAGACGCTTTAAATAAAGAAAATTAGGATGACCTAGCCTATAATGCAATAGCATTATTTTTTGCTTGTTTGACAATGAAGAGAAAGGAACAGCAGACATGAGAGCGTATTTAGTTGCATCGACATCTTCCTCAAAGTAATAGAGACCACCACGTTCCTTAGCACTGCCAATCATCTTCCCCGAAGAATCCTGAAAGAGACACAAATCACGAGAGAAGTGTACATGACAATTTAGATCTTTAGTAAGCTTGCTAAGAGATAATAAATTGCAATGTAGACGAGGAACATGGAGCACAGATTTAAGCATAATATGAGGAGCATGTATTTGGATAGTGCCCTTTCCGGCGACAGATGAGAAAGATCCATCGGCAATTTGAATTCTCACATTCCCGGGACAAGGAGTATATGTTGAAAATAAGTCACCTTGGCCGGTCATGTGATCAGTGGCCCCAGAGTCAATTATCCAAGGACTCGTACTCACCTTAGATAATCGTGTATACAAATTTATACCTTGATGGGCAAAAAAGGCATTATTGGACTGAGGCGGAGTATTGTTGTTGGACGGAGTCAGCAGCGTGTAAAGTTTCTGAAGTTGATCTTTAGTGAGGGATAAGGACATGGTTGGCTCAATAACTGCAGCAGAAGGCCTTTCAGAGAATGTTTTGGCTGAGAGGTTCAACTCAGCGGTGTTAGCCTGTCCCGTCAATTACTATCACGCTTAGAAACCTTTTCTTGCCAGTTGGCTGGCCTCCCATGAAGCTTCCAACAAGTCTCTCTAGTGTGATAAGGTTTGTGACAGTGATCGCACCAGAGTTGGCCTGGGCGACGAGTATTTTTGGGATCCCCACCAGGAGCTGTAGCAATTAAAGCTGAATTGTCAAGAATGAGTCTATCCTTTGGTTCACCAAGCATCTTTTTCTTCCGACTGTCTTCGCGACGAACCTCGGCGAATATTTCGTCAATATGAGGCAGCGGTTTAAGAGCAAGAGTATGACCCCGAATCTCATCCAGATGCTTATTCAACCCAGAAACAAAGTCATAAATACGTTCCTTGGCTACAATTGAGTTATACAGCTCAGCATCTTGAGGGCAATGCCAATTATGAGATTTGAAGTTGCCATAACGTGGTAAGAGAATTGTAGTAATCAGTCACAGACATATCACCTTGCTTGAGGTTTCTTGCTTTGTCCCGTAAATCACACATTAGAGTAGCATTATCAAGATCAGAATATCGTCGAACAACCGCATCCCACATAGATTTGGCAGTAGGATATAGAAGAAAATTTTGACTAATGATGTCATGCATGGAATTAATAATCCAAGCCATGACAATGGAGTTTTCGGCATCCCAGGTTGCAAAATTGGGGTCTGTTGCAGCAGGTTTTTCTTTGGATCCATCAAGATATCCCAGCTTCCCTCTGCCCCGAAGAACCATTTTGACGGATATGGACCACTGAAGAAAATTATGACCATTGAATTTGTGAGATGTAATTTGGAGGGAGGCCGAAGAAGAATCTGGAGGAGCAGCGGCATCAATTGTGGAAGTAATCTCAACAGCAGCGGAAGAGTTTTCCGAATCTGAGGGGCTTCCGCCTACACTGGTAAGAGCCTGTTTATACATCTCTCTCTAATCGGAATTATGCTCTCTCTAATCGAAATTATTCTCTGATACCATGTAGAAAATTAGGGAGAGAGAGACATGAGATAGAAGAGGACTAGGGAGAGAGAGACGCGAGATAGACTACTCAAATATATCTTATTATTACTCTCTGTAGAAATACAACCTGAGTGGTCTTATTTATACACGGTAAAGGGGAAAAACAGGAAAGGAAATAAGAAAAGAAAGGAAACTACTACTTTTACAAATATCCTAGCTAATAAATAAAAGATTCTAATTAATTAAAAAATATTTTAATTAATTAAAAAGATCTGATTATTTCAACAACATCTTCAATAATAGTTACTACCTTTTGATTGGGACATTCAGAAGCAATATAACCATACCCTTGGCATTTATAACACTTTCGGGCAGAATTAGAATTGCTTGACTTTTGCACCTTACCTCCTTCTCCCTTGACTTCATTTTTGCTAGCACTTACAGATTTGTTGGAACTAGAAGCAACATTCCTTTGGTTAGAAGAACTTGCTTTAGGGGCTGTTTTCGATGAATACTTCATTTGTTGTTGTCCAATGGTGATAGCAAGTTTTCTAACATCATTAAAATTCCAAAATGGCTGCAATCTAATTGCATTAGTAAGCTCCCTTTTCAAACCACCCAAAAAACGTGCAATAGTTTGCTCTTCGGGTTCATTGATATCACATCTAAGCATCAAATACTCAAACTCTCTTATATACTCCTCAAGAGGCAGATTGTATTGTTTAAAATTATAGAGCTTTGTGTAATTTTCTTGTCTATAATTTTCAGAAAGAAATCTCTTCTTTAATTCCCGTTTCATCTTTTCCCAAGTTTGAATAGGCCTCCTACATTCTCTATTCCTTTCCCTTTTCAGATTTTTCCCACCAAAGAGAAGCATAACCCTTCAGTTTAATAGCTACTAACTTTACCTTCCTTTCCTCCGAAAACTCCTTGAATTCAAAAATTCTTTCAACAGTATACAACCAATCTAGAAACACATCACCTTGCATTTTGCCATCAAATTCTGGAACTTCAACCTTGATATCTCCATCACGTGTTCTTGGCTGCCGTCTTTGCCTTTGGTTGTCATGATCTTCATCACTAGAATCATCATCAATGCTAAAAAGATTCTGATCTTCTGCCTCCACACGTGCTCCATGTCAGTTTCTTCTAGGTTCGGCATTATTTTGTTGCTATTCTAGTTGTCTTTGTAGCAACTCAACCGTTCTCTTAAGCTCCGCAATCTCCATGTCACGTTCATAGTCATTCAAGGTTTGAAAATCTTGAACAACAGGATTTCCACGTCTTGCCATTTTCGAACCAGGCTCTCTGATACCAAATGATACCATTCTAGGAATAAAACAGTAAAGTAAAATAACAATTCACTACTTTAAGGATAAGAATTCACCACCTTAAAAATAAGAATTAGGGTTTAACTCATCACTCAAAGGAATCCTCCTAAGAGATAAGAAACTAAAAGAGAAAACTACAAAGGTAAAAGTTGGGAAACTGAATATTGATCAAAGTCTGATTAGTTTTCAGAATTCTCTTACTTAATACTTGGAACAACCCTCCAAGAATAGGAATAGTCTGATTTAAAGTTCCAAAACAACACAAACATTAATACAGACCTTGTACCACGTTTTTTGACCTGTTTGACTACTAAAAATAACTATAGGACTAGATACAATGTTTCTACTTAACTAAATGGCTGGTAGAAACATGATTATAAGTGGTGGGCTGTTGAAAAATAAATTTGTGGGCCTTAAGTACTTCTTGGACTATCAAACCGAAATGGGCTAGCTTATCTTCAAGAAAAATGACATTGGACATCATTAGACTTGGGCTTTTGTTGGCTGCATTTAGATTGGACTCTATTGCATCACCAAGAGCAGTCTGAATTACAAGAGATAACATTTCTAGCGAGTGTATGGGCCGCTTCGTTCCCCGTACGAGGGAAGAAGTGACACGAACCACCACCCGCTTCTCTCAGTAACGAAACTATGTCGTTAGCAATGAGATTTGAAGAAGAACGACCACTGGAAGACTGAACCAGAGTAATGGTGGAACGATAGTCACTTTCGGTAATATCTATTACGAGACCATGCTCTATAGCAAACAACAGGCCTGTTCTAATCGCTAGAAGCTCTGCCACCAAAGGTTCATAAGTTCCCGACAACTTCCGACAGAAGGCAGCTCTGAGCAGCCCATTGCAATCTCGGATTATGCCGCCAACCCCAATAAAACTGGTATTACCGAAGCATGCAGCATCCACATTTAGTTTCAACTTTCTAAGACCTAGATGCTCCCACTTCAGAGTAGGACTTCCGGTTGGGGTCTTGCAAGTAACAGTAATATTGAGTGCCTGATGGAATTCGAACAGAGAGCGACCTGTATCTTCCACAACATCCTGGGGAGCCTTACACACTTGGTTATGAACGAACTTATTTCTCCCCCAAGAAATGTACCATAGTAAAACACATAACATCTCAAAGTCTTGGTTATCAATATCCCTAAAAAAGAAAAGCAGAAAAGCGTCCATCGAATCACCCCTGAAGCTTTCAAACTTGCTCCACCATCTGGTCAGGTACCAGTATTCTTTATTAATCTCACATCCCACCAGCGCATGCCACACCGATTCTATATCTATTTTGCACCAACCACAAACATATGGAATATTAATGCCCTACCTTCGTAAGTTCTTGAAGGTCGGAAGAATATTATGATAGCAACTCCATATGAAAATCTTTATTTTATTTTGGATGTTGAGCCTCCATAAGAAGCGTCACCAATTGTTTAATGTTCCTAGATGTGAATTCCCCGAATCGACGGCCATGCTCATAATAGCCTTGTACCCGGACTGAACTGTATAAATACCATTTTTGTGGAAGTGCCAAATAAACAAGTCATCTGTATTGGTCACACTGAGGGGAATACTCAAAATGAGCTCTCTATCGGTCAGAGAGTATCATTAAAAACCTCTTCATTCCCGAGTCAAGGATTATCGATGAAAAGATTACTGACTGCCCAATTAACATTATCTGCATGAGGAGGAGTGATTGGCCGAAAAGTACTCGGCCGAGGTAACCATGGATCAGTGAAAATTCTCATATTGTTTCCATTTCCTATGCGCCATCTGATTCCAAGAATAAGAGCCTCTCAACCCCAAACCACGCTCCTCCAAATATAGGAAGGTCCCGATCCCAATTGAGCCTCCAGAAACGAAGTACGGGGAAAGTATTTGGACTTGAGAACTCGCGCAACAGGAGCTTCTGGGAATTGAATCAACCTCCAACCTTGTTTGGCCAATAAAGCCTTATTAAAAGCAACAAAATCTCTAAAACCCATACCTCCCTCCTTTTTGGCTTTGCACAAATTGTCCCAACAACTTCAATGTATCTTTTTCTCATCCGGGCTACCGCTCCACCAGAACCTAGCGATCAATGATTGGAGCTCCTAACAAAGAGTGACTGGAAGTTTGAAGACCCCTATAGTGTATGACGGGATTGCCATAGCTACAGCTTTTATGAGGATTTCTTTGCCACCACTAGAGAAGAGTTTTTCTATAATTGCAGTTTCTTCCATAGCCTTTCCTTAACCATATTGAAAGAGCTTCTTTTATTCTGACCTAGAACCGAGGGAAGCCCCAAATATTTGGAGTGGGAGGCTTCACGGGGCAAGTTCAGCAACTGTTGGATAGCATGTCTCACATTAGGCTCAATGTTAGGACTGTAAGTTATGCAACTTTTATTCAGATTCACAGTTTGACCTGACGCTTGCTCGTACACCGACAAGATAGATTTGACAGTACCACATTCCTCCTGATTAGCCTTACAAAAAATAATATTGTCATCTACAAAGAAAAGATGAGAGATGCGAGGACCATTTCTAGCACAAGCAAGACCAGTTAACACTCCTCTTCTCAGCATTTTGGATAAGATTGGATAGTCCTTCAGCACAAAGTAGGAACAAGTAGATATTTTTTCTCTCTTGAAGGATTATGATACTTGATTCCAAATCTCTAGTACTTATTGCGTGACAATTTTAGAACACTATGATTCAATAGGCTTGTGTAATAGGATTATTTACTTTAGACTCTAAAATTTTTCCGAAACTACCTCTAAAATTTACTGCATGATTAATATTGTGATGATTATCTTCTAAGTATTTTTCAAATATTTAAATAAATTTGGATTGAGTTATACCTTTAATAATCTTTATTACAATTATATCATTGAATTTAGGAGTACATATATCTTTATATATCGGTACGTTTGGTTACTCACTTCCATTTGATAGATTCTTTCTTGGAGAAGCTATATTTGGGACTAATATCTATATAAAACATTTCTTTCTTGTACTATACACTAGGACTATTAAATTCAAGCACCTATCATTTGGAAATATTACTTTCCTAAATGCCTATTTTGCTCCTAATCTGCACACATATTGCTACTTTTATTAATATTAGATAAACAAAATCTGTAAGTAAAAAATAATATAGTAAAAAATTTAAAACAAAAGGTTCTTAAAACTGAGAAATTCTGTATTAATCGATTGTATTATAATACACTTAGAAAAATGATTTCTTAGACATATTTTATTATATCTTTTATTAAGGAAGAGTCTAAATTGTACACCTGGAAATCATCTATTATTAAGGTAGAGTCTAAATTGAACGCTATCTTTCTGACTCTAAATTCTTTTATATTGATCTCACTAATATTTAGATTGCAAGAACTGCTCCGAGAATTTCACATCTACTTTTTGCAGATGATAATCTATTATTTTGCTCTGCTACTATAGAAGCTTGCTCTATGTTAAAAAATTTATTTTTAATATATGGGAAAGCATCTGGTCAAGAGATCAATTTTAAAAAATCAGCTCTCTCCTTTTCACCGAATACACAACAAGAGGTCAGGAATTTTTTTGAAGAACATCTACAGATGACTGTTTGTGAATGCCATGAACGATATTTAGGACTACCTTCCTTTTCAGGGAGAGAAAAGAAAGTCTTATTTAGTAATATTAAAAGCAAGCTATTGAATTTGATGTCTTCTTGGCAAGAGAAACTGTTTTCAATTGTGGGTAAAGAGATCTTATTAAAAGCTGTGGTTCAATCAGTACCAACATACTCTATGAGTATTTTCCGCCTGCCATCAACACTTTGTAAAGAGCTTGAGTCTCAAATGGCAAATTTCTGGTGGGGCTTTTCAGAAAAAGGTCAGAAAATTTAATGGAAAAATTGGGAATTCATGTGTAGATCTAAACTTGATGGAGGAATGGGTTTTCGTTCTTTTATAAATTTTAATCAAGCTTTTCTGGCTAAACAAGCCTGGCGTCTGCTAGTTCGACCAAATACACTTGTTAGTCAAATATATAAGGCTTGCTATTTCCCTCACAATCTTTGGGATATTCTCCTTCACTTACCTGGAGGAGCATCATATAGGGAAGGGAGTTATTGCAGGTAGGACTCCGATGGAGAGTTGATGATGGGAATTCTATTCGATGTTTTTTAGACCCATGGATTCCAAGTAGCACTTTCTTCAAACCACTGTTTTCTGTTCACTATGGTGAAGAGTTGTGTATATCTTCTTTTATCACAAGTGATCGACAATGGGATATTGGTAAACTGCAACAATTTTTCTAGCCATCGGAGGTTGATAAGGTTCTTTTATCATAACTCATCTTTACTCTTAGATTTAATTTATATTAATTATCTTATTTTTATATATGTTCGCTTTAGATTTTCTAGAAATCTATATCTAAACTACTCAACCACATGTGACATTAGAATAAAATTAAAATTCAAAAACATAGTTTCAAAACTGAAAGTATGAATCTGTCTATATTTTTATCCAATTATTACAGCTGTGGGAAGTTATGAATTTTAATCCATTGAAACAATCCATTAGTGTTCATTTGTATACTCACTTTTAAAACTTATAACTCACACAAAAATTATACAAAAAAAAAATAAATAAATAACTCAAGCTAAGTTCACTAAACGACACCAAAAAATGTAAGGAGCAATGTTATTTTTATATCTGGTCTTAGTTGAGCTTGCAAATCTCAATATTTAAACAATATCTATTATCAATTCTTTTGTTTTTAGTAGTTCCTCTCTTTATATGGTGTCTATATCATTCCTGATACGTCTATTATATTGAATATTTAAGAGTTTTATTGTGAATTTTCTTACTCCATTTTTCTGAACTTTTTTGTTAGGTACTCTCCATTCCATTGAGTATGAGACTGGGGATGGATAGTTTAATTTGGCACTATACGACCACTAGAATTTATTCAGTACGCTCGGATTATTGGTTGGCTGATTCGAAAATGGATAGATGTTCGACTTCAGGATCTGATCGAATGCAATGTTGGTGGAGGAAATTTTGGGGACTAAAGTTACCTAGTATATCTAGCGTGTTTATCATGATACTCTACCAACTTCTGTGGCCCTTTGTCGGAGGAAAATAATTCAGTCCCCATATTGTAGTTCTTGTTCCTCGTCTTGGGAATCTACTACTCACACTTTGATTAGCTGTAAATTCGCGAAATCAGTTTGGAGAGCCTCTAAATTTGAACTCAAATTCAAATCTCTGTTTCATCTAACTATGGCTGATATTATTCATTCGTATTCTACTTCTTTATTATCTGAAGAACTGGAATTATTTCTATACTTACTTTGGAGCATTTGGACTGAGAGGAATAACAGAATGCATGGTTCTAAAACAAAACTACCTAATGTTGTAGTTAATTGGACTACAAAATACCTAGAGAAATTCAAAAGAGTGAGGAACAGTGTTCATAATATAGATGACCCTTTAGAATCACGATGGAGGGGAGACCTTGGTCTAAGGTCTCCCCCCTCAAATGGCCGCTTCAAGATGAATGTAGATGCGGCCATCAATGCTCAGACACGTTTGGTGGGTGTTGGTGCTATTATTCGTAATACAAAAGGCGGAGTCATGGCAGCATTGGTGAAAAAAGTAACTGGCACTTTTTTAGCAAAGAATACCGAAGTGAAAGCCCTGGCGATCTCTCTCATATGGGCAGGGATGTTGGTCTAAATCTCCAGTTTTTGGAGTCGGATGCATTAACAATAGTACAAGCTCTTAATAATGGCTCAATTTGCCATTCTGAGTTTGGCGGCCTACTGTTGGATGTGTTTAGTTTATTTTCTTTTTTTCCTAGTGTCACAATTAAACATGTGTTTCGTAAAGCTAACAAAGCTGCACATGGTTTAGCTAGGTTTGCCTTAGGAGTAGAAGATGAGCTTATTTGGTTGGAAGAATCTTCTCTTCCAGTAAAGTCTGTTATTGTAAAAGATTCCATTAATTTATAATAATAGATTCATGCTTGATAAAAAAAAAAAAAAGTAGGAACAAGTAAGGCGATAGAGGACATCCTTGTCTTAAACCTTGTTGAGGAGTAACCAAGCCATAAGGAGACCTATTGATAATGAAAGAGAAAGAGGATGAGGAGATGCACCTATTAACAAGCTTTCTCCATTCATCAGTAAAACCCAGTCTAGCCATTATGCCATCCAGGAAGACCCATTCCACGCGATCGTAAGCTTTACTCATATCCAATTTGAGGCCAAGCCAGCCTTTCTTACCGTTGTTCTTCTTTTTCATCGAGTGCAATTTAGACAAAAGTAAAAAGTATATCAAATTAAATAACCCTAACTAATCCATCTTATTACTTTAACCATAATGTAAATTTGAAGTTTTTTAAAATTTATTTTAACTTGCTTTTGGATAAGAACAAGGTGACAAGTTTACAACAAAGGAGAAATGTGCAAGCCATGAAACATGTGTGAAAATGACATGTATCTAAACAAAATTTTCACTAAATAATCTTTGAGATTTGGCACCATAAAACAATAGATATATGTGCAGATTTTGTTTTTATATAAAATATGTTTTCATATTTTATATACTATCTCCAAACCATTACCTGTTAATGTCAGAGTTATCACCCACACAAACCAGCAAAGCCATTGGTCAAAGCGAGGGACCACTTTTTATTTCAGTACCGAGCCCAAGCCGCTACTTCGTCTTTGTATTTGTCCTTCTTTATCTTAATTCTGAAGAATCTGAACTACCCTGCGCCACACCGTGCTGGATTACCCACGTGTTTCTTTCTACTAGTCTATCTATCCAATTACGTTTGGATAATTTTATAAAAAGAAAATAAATAAATAAGGTTGGATAAAATGACAGAAACACCCTTATTCAATAAAGCTATTTAAATTTGGTTGAATTCTTAATTGCAAGTGTGAAAGGACCAAAACGAGTCTTATTGTGATTGATGGTTCCAAAACATATTTTTTTTTACTAATTGTAGGGGTTCTTTTTGTCATTAACACAAATCCAACTGAAGTTTATAATTACGTGAAATTTTTATCCCACAGAAGGAAAAAAAAAAGAATCTACTCAACTCTTTCAAAAGCTATATGGTTTTATGAAAGCAAATGGCAAAAGGGGCGAATTTACAGACATGCCACGGCGTCGTTTATTTGCGTATATTGTAAAAGTGTTCCTGCTATGACGTTTACGCGGTTTTGCCAAATGCCGAGCTTTCCCTTTCTTTTTGGCCTCAAAGCTACGAAACAAAAGGAATAAATACTACTCAAATGGTTATTATCGTTTCACCATTGAAGCTAAAACATCAATAAAAATATATAATGGTAAAACTTTTTTCACTTTAAAAAAAAAAAGAAAAAAAAATTGGGAAAACAGTATTTTCCGGCTTTTTCCTTTTGATTGGATGGCACACAGAATCAATCTATCATAGTTGTGTGGTATTGAAACATGCCCAAGAGCCAAGAGTCCTTTTTCTTCTCTCTTTTTTTTTTTTTTTTTTTTTTTTTTTTTTCCGTAAGAGTCCAAATTAGATAGCTTCTATAATTATCAATATACTTCTTTTTATTTTCCTTTCAGAAAAAATATATGCTTCCTTTTTCATAGTATTTAAAAAATTTTTGTGAAATGAAAGCATAATTTTGCATGGAGAAATAAAAGCAAAGATTCTAAATTTGGAATTGGGAATCCTTGATTTACTATTAAAAAAAAACGAAAATATATACGATAGATAGGTTTTTTAAATAAAAAATTCACATGTGAAGCAACTTATCAATTAATATATACGAAATCAAAAGATTTCTTTTGTAATTATCATGTAGAATATTTTATACACCATTTGTCCTATCATATTCAAATAGTGACTTGGGATGCCCCAAAGGTTCTTAAATTGTATTTTAGCATATCAAGAGAGAAGACAATTCCAAGCAAACAAATTTAGCTTAGTTCTTTTCTACCTAAAAGGAAATTTTATATTTTTCTACTATCTATTTAATCTAAAAATAATTATATTATAATGATATCATCGTATGCTGTTTCTTGGGCAAGGGTTGGACCAAGTCCCACACAAAAAAATATTAAAACGATAAAAGCATAGCAACAAACAAAATGTAAAGAGAGAAAAAAATCCAGAGCAAAAAAAAAAAAAAAAAANTTTACGGTAACACCCCCTATATAGAAAAAGTTAACAAATGCCCTGTCTACTCAGTAATTTGACTATTAAATTTTTATTTAATCATAAATTATATTCATATCAAAACAGCAATTTATTATCAAACTTAAAGTAATAACATTCTTAATTAGTAAAAATTACGTTGATTTTTCGAATATTTTTTAGTACTGGGTGTCACTGTAATAATTTTGATTTAAGAGCCTCACCACAATTGTGACATAAATAAAGGAGTGATACCATAATTTTTCCTAATTAAAAAAAAAAAAGGAAGGGCAGAGAGACCTTGAGAGAGACAGATGAGTCTAATAAATGATAAATCTGGTATTCTGATGCCTTTGATTATTATTGGTATCCAAAACCTCTCTCTCATACACTGTTTCTCTCTCTAGCTCTCTCTCTCTCTCTCTCTCTTCCCTGGTCGTTATTTTTAAGAACCAAAAAATTCTGTTCTTTCCCAGTTATGATTGGAAATTTTCTGAGTTCTCATTTCTCCTTTTCTATGTATTTCTTTTAGTCCTTGCTATTATTTTCCCGGGAAAGTTGATTTGGTTTCTCACGATTTTTTTATCTTCTTTGGAAGAAAATCGTCTGAGTTCGAACGCTAAAATTTTGAGTCACTAGTGATCGATCAATCAATCACTAACACATAACCTAAGTTTCTGTCGAAACAGAGAAAAGGGTCTTTCTTTCTTTGCGTGTCTCTTTGCTCTTTTTTTTTTTTTTTTTCTTCCTTCGTTTTCTCGGGCTTTCTTGCTTAAATTTTCCCAAAGGCTTGATTGGTGGGCTTGATTTAACTTGAAGGTTTAACTTTGAATCTCGGTGACCCTTTTTTTTTTTATTTTTAATTTTCTTTATTTGGTCCTTCCGGAAATGAAGTGCGTTTCTTTGAAAACAGAACAAAGTAGAGAAAAACGCTCGAGTTTTCTTTAAGGTTTTAGTGTGAGAAAAAAGAAAGAGAAAGAAACAGAGAAAGTGAAACTTCTTCTTTTTTTGATCGGAAAATTGGCTGGAAATCGGATTCTCCGGTGTACGGAAAGGTGTTGGACTTGGCCAACATTTGACAACCAAGACTTCGTGTGAAGCATAGATAGATATTTTAGAGAGAGAGAGAAAGAAGGAAGGAGAAGGAGAAGATTTTTGAGCCTTGCGTGAATTTTGGCTGTCCTAAGCGTCGAAAAATAGAAGTCTTTGCAAACCCATTTTGCATTTTTTTTGGTCTCTCTCTCTCTCTAATAGGGAAAATCAAATCCCGACAATATCTCTCTCTTCCTTCCCCTTTTCTCTCTCCAACCTCTTTTCTTTTGTCCTCTGTTTTTTGGTCTTCTTTTCTGGGCTTCCTCTGTTTTCAGGGTTGGTGAGAGAAACCTTAATTTCTTTCCCTCCCTCTCTCTCTCTCTCTCTATCTCTTTGTCTCTCCGTCTTTCCTCTTTCTCTCTCTAAAACATGATTTTGGATAAAGGGTCAATGCAATCAAACCTTGAATGCTTCCTCAATTGCACAACACCGGTGGTCCAATCTCAGTTTCTACCCAAGGTTGGTTTGTTCTCTTTTTTGACTTCAATATTTTGGTTTCATTTCTAGTTTAATTCTTTACCTTTTTTTTTTTTGCCCTTGGAAATTAACCTTATTTTTCATCTGGGTTATGATTATTTTGTTGATTTTATTAGACGGAGATTCGGAACCTTAATCGTCTATGGCACCCATGGGAGAGAGAAAAGGTTGAATATTTCACCTTGGCTGATCTTTGGAATTGTTATGATGAATGGAGCGCTTATGGTGCTGGTGTCCCAATTGCCTTGGACAACGGAGAGACCCTTGTGCAGTACTATGTTCCTTATCTCTCTGCTATTCAAATTTTCACAAGCAATTCCTCCATTAATAGTTTCAGGTACCACTTTAAGTTTTCTACATTTTCCAAAAATTAAGCCATAGTTTTTGTTTTTTTGGTCTAAAATGTCTTCAACAAAACACATACGAATCAATTGGGATTGATTGTATTTCTTGATTTGCTTTTGTTTACCACTTTTATATCTGACATTTCCTAGTAAGTTGTTTATCACAGACACATTTTAGCAATTGAAGTTCATTGATTTGGTTTTCGTTACTAGTTTTTGTGAGCTATAGTTGGTTTGGATTAAATTTTGATATTGAACCTTATTCCATGTATCTAGATGGAGAAAGTAACAATGAAATTGAATGACAGTATTAATGTTTAATTAATTTTCAGGGAAGAGGCAGATTCAGGTGACTGTGAAACAAGGGACTCTTATAGTGATTCACTAAGCGATGATAGTGAGAGCGATAAGTTATGGAGATGGGATGGCTGCTCTTCTGAAGAAGGAGGGTTTGAGCAAGATAACAGTGCTTTGCATCTAAATGACCGATTGGGTTATCTTTACTTTCAGTATTTTGAGAGATCAACTCCTTATGGAAGAGTCCCTCTAATGGATAAGGTACTACTATTACACCTTTTACGTTTATATTCTTTCTGGGTAAGCTAACTAGTGTCTCTCTTTTTTGATTCTTTTCCTTGATTAGCGTGTAATCTGCTTCTATATGTTCTTTTTTTTTTTTTTTCCTCCTTCAATCAAAGACTTATGAAGCATCAAAAGATCTGTGGATTTGCTAGTATCAGTTGACACTTTTTCTTGCTAGACATCTTTAATAGATACTATGCAACTTTTTGACTTTTCAACAAGAAAATTGGTTTATGTAATACGTATCCTTCTAATAATTTTGGAGAATTTTGAAGGGCAAATTTCATTAAGCATACATATCGTGACAATAAGTTTGTACGAATAATAATTATTGGTCATGACTCTTTGAGCATCTGTTCTCTCATCTTTATTATTTTGTCTTTTTGACTATCTTTTTTACTATTGTTTTTGTGAAGAAAATATGATAAGAATCCCATTTATGAGTTTCTAGTATTTTTGAGATAGGGGTTGTGACCGACCGAATATGCTAATTAATCCCTTGGCTTTCTATATCTTGTAGAACTGTGGATTCTCCAATTGACAACATTTGATTCTTTGCTTTTCCAGATCAATGCATTGGCTCAAAGATACCCTGGCTTGATGTCACTTAGGAGTGTTGATCTTTCACCAGCTAGCTGGATGGCAGTTGCCTGGTCTCTCTCTCTCTCTCTCTCTCTCTCTCTCTGTCTCCGCAATAAATTCTTAAATATAATACTTTGGACTCTTAATTAACCACAATTAAAAGTTGAAAATCTCTCTTTTGAGCATGCCTTACTCACATCAGTCTTTCATTTAGTACAAGATCACTATCAATTTGGCTCTCTCTTTAGGCCTGGAAAGAGAGTGATTACTTCTCAATGTTATAATAATGAAAATTAAAAAGGCAAGACCATATTATTGCACGTGCATGCTTCCTTACATATCTTAAAGCCAACAAACAAAATAATAATAATAATAAAAAAGAGGACTAATCCTTTGATGATTTTGGATCATATTCAGGTACCCAATATATCACATTCCAATGGGTAGGACCATTAAGGACTTGTCTACTTGCTTCCTCACTTATCATACTCTTTCATCTTCTTTCCAAGGTAAAAAATAATTTTAGTGATTGATTGATTTCCTCTATCTCTAATGTCACTTTAGAAAAGCTTTAAATCCCATAAATAATATATTTATGGTGTATAATATTCAGACATGGACGTTGAAGATGAGATTGATGAAAACAACGTGGAGAGGAAGAGAAAGGAAGGAGAGGGAATCTCTCTGCCACCATTTGGGTTGGCCACTTATAAGATGCAAGGCAATGTGTGGGTCTCGGGCAATTGTGGCCGGGACCAAGAGAGGCTTTTGTCGCTTTTGAGCGTGGCTGATTCATGGTTAAAGCAGCTTAGGGTCCAGCATCATGACTTTAATTACTTCACTGGGATTATTCGCCGATAATGCTAGAAAAAAGAAAAGTAAAAAGGAAAAAAAAAAAAAAAAAACCCCACAAAAACTTACTCGAGAAAAAAAAAAATGAAGGGAAAGATCACTTAGGGGTGTTTGGGTTTGTAACCTTGGTGGGAGTTATGGACCATCGTTTACTACGTGGTGGCTCTTTTTCGGTGGTGCCTTTACTTGACTTTTCGTTTTTCCATCGAGCTGGTGAGTGAGTTGACGAGTTGACCTTTTTTTTTTTTTTTTTTAGCTTGCTGCTGTTTGAGCGGTGAATATGGGGCTTTTTAGTTTTTTTTTTAAATTATTTTAACATGTAGAGAGATGGGTGAGTTTGAGAGAGAGAGGCACTTGAAGCAAGGAGTTTGTATATGGAGTGTGTAAATTACTTTTTCTCTTGACCTTATTAATGGAGCCATGGGAGAGACGAGGAAAATATACCCTGCTGGTTTTTGCAAATTATTTTCTTGTTTTCTTCTATCTTTTTTTAATTTTGATGATTTTGACATTCTATTTTAAGACTTTGGAAGCTTCATAATGGACCCGAAGCTTATATATGCATGCTGAAAATTAAAATAAACAAAATTATAACGACTATAACAAAGTTTTTTTTGATAATATAAGACCAGAAATATAGTGGCCTTGCTGGGTCCACTGTGTTGAAAATGAAAGGCTTACCATCCCAGCTGTTGAGCAAGATATCAACCAAAAACATCACCCTTATTATTATTATTATTATTGTTTTTGTTTTTGTTTTTGTTTTTTGTGGGGAACAACTGAGATCTGCTTCATTATAAACTCGTTTTTGATGAATTCCAAAACCAACCAAGACGCTACTATTTCTTCTCTTTGGCATAAGGCTATGTTTGGTAGAGAGGAAAGAAAATAAGAGAGAAGGAAAAATTAAGAAGAAAAAAAAATGTGTAAGATGGAAAGAAAAATGTCTTTCTTTCATAGTTATTTAGTATGAAGGGAGGAAGAAAACTAATTTGTTTGAAAATAACTATTTTACCCTCAATATAATAGCTTTAAAAATTAATATACAAGGTTAATTTGGTAAATTTATTTTTTTGATTAACTAAAGTATTTTTCCTTCAATTTGTAGTGGAAAATTTTTATGGGCCCCATTTCAATTTTTTCTCTCCTCCATTTTCTTTTCCTTTCTCTTATCCTTCCTAACAAATAACTAATTTTTTCCTTTTTCCTACCCATTTTCTCTCCGGCTCTTTCCTTCCTCTCCTATTTCCCTCTTACCAAACATAGACAGGCTTGACTTTTTTTCATATCTATGTGCAATCCTATCCCCAGAGTTTTGAGTCCACTTGTATTATTGAAATTTAATGAATTTGAGCCCTCTACTCGGGTATTTAATTTAAACCTAAGAAAACTCTGTTTGGAGTTCGGATTCCAGCGATAAAAGTAGGAGGAATGATTTTTTTTTTTTGTTTAATGATAAATGAGGTTAATTTATGTAGTTTAGGAAGATGTAGGCTCCGACTGATACACTTTGAATTTTATTATTATATTTGTATAAATTGAGATCAAAATAAAAAAGATTTATTTATGTTTTTAAAAAAAACATTCTACTTACTTGCTAACTTACCCAATCATTTCTAGTTTCAAAAAAATAAAAAATAAAAAACAAAAGCATGCTTAAAAATAAAAATTAAACATGACATACACACAATACAGTATGACCAAATATGTTTATTAAGAGGTGATCGTAGGCTTAGTTTTATTTGTAACCACACCCCACCTAGATTAGGTTCAAATCTCTGACCCTTTATTCCGAAAATATGTGTATTAAGAGTGAAAAAGGAGAGAGAAAATCGAGAGATTAAAAGGAGAGACATTAGAGAGGGGATAAATAGGAGATATTATTTTTGAAAATAAAAAGTATTCACTTGCATAATTTTTAAATTAAAAGTAAAAAATTAAAATAAGATTACCAAGCATGCTTTTTTTTTTTCCCTTCCTAAAAGAAAAATTGTCAAGTTTTTATTTGCTTAATAGAAAATTAAAAAAAAAGTTTATCTAATCAAACCCCAATTTTTACACAAAAAAAATTCTCTAATTGATATAGATAGAACTTAAGATGAAAGTTTTACGTAATTTTAAGAAAACATTTTTTTTCTTCTTTTCTCTTATTTTTTTCCTTATATTTTGTAAAGTTCCAAACATAGACAAAAGGTTTATAGTATTTTTCCCAAAGGGGAAAAATATTTACACTCCCATACAATTATTAAGGCACCCTTATAATAAATAATAAAAAGATAAGTCAGGATAATATATTATAAGCTAGTTAAAAGCACCCCAAACACATTCTAAAGCCAATTTTCTTCCCAACAAATCCATCAACTGAAAAAGAACTGAAAATTCTAACTTTTACGATGAAAAAATTAAATCTTGAAAAAAAATATATAAAAGAAACACATAATTAACACGAGAAAATGAAACTCAAGCTAGGAAAGAAAGATAAAAAACAAATTGATCGTAAAGCCATATAAGTTTAGGTTATTTAACCCTGGTTATTAATGATACACTCCCAAGAAAAAAAAATTGCTATATGAGAAGGTAAAAAATTAGGAGTGAAGATGAATTATGTAGAAAAAATTAAGAAGGTAAAAGATGGAAGAAAATTATGAATAAGAATTGGCTTCTGAGAACTAAATTAAAAATGAGAAATGAGGGAAAGATGGGGTACCTTTATTTTTTTCCCTTCCTAAATTGTCAATTTTAGTCATTTTATTAGTTAATGAGGTGCTTTTATGCAAAGATATGGTGTATATATAATCCCCCATTCCCAAATCTTCATGCTAATGAATTTGCACCCCAATGTAGGGGAAGGGGTGTCAATTTTCTTTTCCTTTTCGTAAAATATTTGTTTTTCCAGATCTTGTGAACTGAATTATTATAGGTTCGGCGGGGGTTGTGGTACCTTGTTTATGGTGATGCTTAAGAATTTAAATTAGATTAACTTAAAAGGAAAAGGATATTCTTATTTTACTGATTGGATATTTAAATCTTTATGCAAGTTGGGCTAGCCGGTTTCAGTAAGAGTCAACGAAAATTTAACTTTCACCTTAATTTGGTCACTTCAAGTACGTCAAATGGTTTTCTCAGCGTCCAATTGAAGTATATGTATGTGGTCGATGTAGATTCCAAAGGGAAATTGGAATTGGTTGTTTCCAATGAAGACACGCAAAATATATAATTTTTCTTATAGTAAACATCACTTTCTAAACTCGAATCCTAAGCCGGTAAAAATAATTTACTGGGGATTTCTTTGTCATAACTTTTATTTATATAAAAAAAAATGATGTGTTTTAACTGTGTTATGATACATGCTAATGCCATATTTGATTAGTTAGTGACCAAAAATTTTAGAAGTGGGAGTTGGACCATCTATCTCAATAATCTATTTTTGACTCGAGAAATAAATAGGGAAAAGAAAAACTGTTTCCTGGGAAGTCTATGCTACCCATTAGTGCTTCATAGCTTATCTTTTGACAATCTAATCCATATTAATTCCACAAGACCTAATTCTTAACACCAAACTTCCAAATTGGACCTACGGACTGTTATGTCATTCCAAATGCATGAGCTCAAAGCTTGGATATACGTATTATATTTCACAAAAGCATGTGCAACCATGTTTGTGGTTCTTAGCTAGCTTCTAAGGTAGAGTCTCCCATTTGACTTAGATAGCCTCTTTTTTTGAGTGCAAACATCAATATTTTCCACTTAAGAGTTAGTCCCAACTCCCAAAAGTGGAAACCCAATTTACTATCTTATCCTCGCCCTGAAAAAAAAATAAAAAATAAAAAAACGGTACATTTTATTTTTCATCCCAAAAAGTGCACCCACTATTAAAATGTTGTACATTAATGAATTCAAAAAAAGTGACATGAATTTGGAGTCCAACCACCAACAAACATAATTTGCATCACACACATGGGTATTGGGCATTGGGGCTGATCCTTTGGTCCATGACGCATGGTCATATTGGCTGTATGGCACTTGGATTACACTAACCACTCATTTATTTGATACACCATTTTGACATGATCATATGAAAGAGCTTGAATTGTCATGCTGTAAGGAACTTTTGTATATTTGGGAATATGGCCCATGAATATATTGATTTTATGGCAATTAATTGAGGATGGATAGTGTTTGGATCGGTTTCAGAGTTGGACCGTGTGAGTGGCACGTGTACAGATTGTATTCGTTGTAAGAGAAATAATTGAAATTTCAATGCTGACGCTTCTTTTCCGAGATGATATTTTCCATTTTCATCAATAATAAAGAACATAAAAAGTGAAAACAAAGGTTATAAAAAACAAAAAAAAAAAAAAGCCTCAAGTTTTGTTAAATGAATGATTAAAAAAAGTTATAATTCCGTTAGATGAGTATACGCTCAACGATGATCACGCAACATCGTGCACTACTAGTTGGACTCGAAGTAATGTGTGGTCAATGATGGTATGCATATCTTGTACATTTCATCAATTAACCCAAAAAAAAATTAAAAAAAAAAATCAAAGAAGAAGAAAAAAAAAAGAAAGAGAAAATTTCTCGAACAAACCTACGTTTAGAAAGCAAAACCACTTTATACAAAGGGTTAATTACCTTTTTATTATTACGTATTGATTGATTGTTCAGTTTATACTTTTAGTGGCAGATTTTTTCTTTCTAGGTCAAACATCAAGTTTGACAATTAAATTTACCAAAATAACATTTTAAACTTTAAGGATATAGTAATTAAAATTAATAGCTAAATGAACAAATATTAAAATAATTTTAAAAGCATGAACCATATAAATATTAAATATTATCTTTAATATATTTGTCGATTTTAGATAAGTTGTAAATTTATACTTATTTTCAAATATATATATATACATTTAGACTTGAAAGGCTATTTTAATAAATACAATGGCTAATATTGGTGTTTGACCTAAAAAGGGTATAAATTTGTCATAAATTTTAAAATCGAAAGTCAATAATGTTGATAATAACAAAAACAGAAGATATCAACTGAACAAGGAGTCAAAATACGAGGTAAAAAAATATAATTATCTCTTATTTATAGAAAATGACATGATATCGTTAGGAGTTGTCCAATGTTAAGAAGACATTTGAAATTAACAGAAAAAATACATTAATAGATTATGGTTTATTTCAAAATTACATTAAAATTCTCTCGACTAAAGATAATTACAAGAGAAAATTTGATTTTTTATGGCAATTTTTCAAAAAAATTGAAAAATCCCGGCTTTTGAAATTGGTTGAAAAATTCGAATTTGAATTAGAAAAATACCACTTTTAATTATTTGATGAGATATTTGAAGTAACCAATTAGTTACCTTAGGTAACTTAATCAGCTACTTGGAGTAACTAGATTGGTTACCCTAGGTAACCTAACTAGTTACCTCAAGTATCATTGAAAAATATCAATTTTGAGGAAAAAATTGTATGTTTATAAATATTTATTAAAAATTTTATTTTTCTAAACACTTTTGAAAAGTGCTATTTTCTAAATTAACCTGGGATTTTTCAAAAAATTCAACCTATTCAGAACTTTTCAATTTTTGGTACTTTAGGCCTTGAGTTTCCCTAATTACAATGACACTCTCTCTGAATTTTAAAAAAAATGAAATAATAAAATTTTCACCAGTAATTGTATTATACTATTAACATATATGTATATATATAATTAAGTATTATTTTAACTGGAACAAATAAATTAAGTTAAATTAATATACATAAGTAAATTAATTAAAAGATGGAATGTTTGTATAATTTGTTTTTTTAAGAAATAAATTTTAAGAAATATTTTTATAAATATTTTTATGGCATATTTACATTTTTATATACCTTCTATTTAGACTACTTATCCAATTTATTTCTTATATTTTAGTTATTATCAACGACCTTCGTATTTAATATTTATAACAAATTTATACCATTTCTAGATCAAACACTAATTTGGACTATTGAGTATATCAAATACCCTTCTAAACCTAAATATATATTTTTAAAAGGTAATTCAAAGTAAAGCTTATTTAAAATTAGTTACTTAAATAATAAATAATTCTAGATTTTTGCAATTTTCTAGTTTATTTAGTTTTTATATATTTTTATTTTAATTATCAAATTTAATTAGTTTTAAATTTAAAATATTTCTGTAACACCACTGGGTCTCTCCCAAAAGTGCTAGTTTGAAGGTATTTTTGAGCTCATGGACCATCACTTAAATACCCATAATCTTCTCAGAGCATACTCGATATGGGAGTTAGGGCGTTATAATCTCCGCCCGTTAGGTTGAATAGAGCAAGTCCTGAGTATTTTCAATAGAGAAAGATTCTAATTGAGTGATTCAATAAAAATCAAATTGTAATTATGATTTGAAGTTGGCACCAGATTCACAAACAACTCAGTTTAAATAAGATTAACATTGGAGTCTAAACAATCCGTGGTTAGGTGTGATAGAGCCGGATTCAAGACTATTGTAAAGGTGTGGGTGTGCCTAAGAAAAAATTACTCGTTTTGTACTAGGGTCGGTCAAGCCCATATTCTTAATCCGATAGTGGAAAGCTCGAAGTGTGTTATCGAGGACTAGGGACGTAGATAAACCGTCATGTTTGTTGAACCTCATAATAATAACGTTTGTACTTCTCTATCTTTATCTCTTTAATTTATCTACTTTAAGTTTGTGCATATTATTTAGCTATTTTCACTTGATATAGTCATTACTTGCATAATTCACTTGCTTATCTTGAAAAGTTTACAAAATTTTTTAAAACCCAATTTACTCCTTTGGGTTAGCTAATCTTAGAATAACATATATATATATATGTATATCTTCAAAGTTTAAAAGAGTATTTGGATAAACTAAATTCTCAAAATTGGTATTTGACTAGAGATATTAGAAAATTATTATAAGTTCTAATATAAAGGTCAATATTGATGATAGTTAAAACACAAGTATAAACTGAACAAACCATCAAAATGTAAGGTATAAAAATGGGTATAAAAATGGAAACATCCTTATTTTTATTCCAAAACTTATCATCGTAACTTTGTTTGAGGCTTTTATTATTGCCATTTGAACTAAATGTTACGAGGGGAGTGTTAGAAGCATTCTCTTTTCACTCTTTTTATTCATAGTCTCATGTTTCATTGTCTGATAGATATATTCGAATAATTTTTTATTATAATATCAGATATGCTAGTGGAGTTCACATATCAACAAGAAAGAATAAAAGAGTGTTGTTATCACTTCCATTTGTGAAGACTATAGTGTTAGGTATAATATTTCCACATTTAATATTGGACTTTTAAGCCAAATGGTCGAGTTTTGTATCACTGTTTCAAGAATGGCCATTTTTCAAACACTATTAAACAATGATTGCATTATGAAAATTATTTGAAAATTGATAGTTTTTCATATTTAAATTTAATAAATTAAAATATATTGATTTATTTTGTATTAAATTGATTTACTTTTTAAAAATTGATAAAAAGGCTATTTATGAAAATAAAATTATAAAATGGCCATTTATTAAATATCTGTTGAAAACGGCCATTTTTTAAATTGAATAAGAAAACAAGGACATTTCTTATAAATACTCTTTANGCCAATTTCTATGGCCCAGTCTATTTCATAAGCAGGCTGGCTGGGCAGTAATTTGTTTGGAGCATTTATAAGAAATGGCTTCTTCTTCTTCTTCTTCTTCTTTTATTTATTTATTTTTTTTAACACCTATTTGATAAATGACCGTTTTTCAGTTGATATATTATTTTATAAAGTAAATCAATTTTTGAAAAAATATATCAATTTTTCAAAAAATAAATCAATTTTTTAAAAAACAGATCAATTTTTTTAAAAAAATAGATCAATATTTTTTGACATACTAAATATGTAAAATGTCTATTTTTCAAATAATTTTCAAAATTCGGCCATTGTTAAATAATATTTAAAAAATAGTTATTTTACAAACTATGATCCTGAATTCGGTCATTTGGCTAAAAAGCCCATTTGGTTAATATTTTGAATATTTTCATGGATAAAGTTTTTAATTTTTTTAAAGTATTAGTTTGATTGTAAAAGATCAACCAAAAAAAAAAAAAGTGGGGTGCAACTCAGCTTAATTGCCATCCTGAGCAAATCGAACACCCATTCGAGTCATAAAAAATTTCATTGCTATTTGGCTATAAAACAATGTCCACAACTATAAGTTCCCACTCTTTTTATCTGCTATATCGCTTTGTTCACGGAATTTTTATAGTGTTCATCACTCCAGTCATGTAGCACCTGCTGTATATATAACGCAAATTAAATGATATATATATATATATTAACTGTCGGAAATTGGCTAAATTAAAAATATATGAAAATAAACCTTAGTTCCACGTCTGTAGAGTAGATTATTGGTGAGGAAAGATGGTTTCGGTCCTATATATAAGGGTATATAGTATTAGTATTTCATTCTACTGGGAGAGATTCTAGAAATACGAACATTAGAATATGAAGAACATCAAGGAATGCGCAAATTATTATTATACAAAATTAGTTCAAAGGTTTATTTTTTATTTTACTATGCTACGCTATTTCTCGATATTTAAAAGTCATAACCCTCGATTTCTCAATTTAAATACTCTAAATATGGTATAATTGAAATATAAATCGGCTGACAATGTATTATATTGCTTAATTATAACAAATGATGGTTTTTAAACCGAGTTGTGAGATGTTAGTATATTAGTTTGGATACATTACCCATATCTCTTGACTTTTGCTTTACCCACTATCTCAAATACACAAATTCACGTCATCTTATAAGGGATGTGAAAAATATACTCAGTTTTTTACTGACAAGAAAACTTTATCTTGTTGATTTGTAACCTAGCTACGAGAAAGTTTTATTATGTCATTTTAAAACTGACGTGAAAAGTCATTAAAAAAAATTTCTAGAGTTGTAGTTTGAACATCCCTTACTGCGGCTTGATTTAACTGTGATTACAGTTGCAGCCATTTTGACCGCTCAGCCTCCATCCTCATACCAATTGAAGATATGATGTGAAGAATTTGTGAAGATCGATGAGAAAAAGATAGGAAAAAATGAAGAAAAAAGGAACATGAAGAGGAAGAGGAAAATTAAAAAAAAAAAAAAGAGAGAGAGAGAAGGAAGAAGGAAAAAAAAAAAGAAGATAGAGAGATATATTACTTTTACATGTATAAATGAGTAGAAAGAAGAGAGAAAAAGATAGCGAAAAAAGAGAGGAGTGAAAAAAAAACCATAGAGGAAGATTGGGACTAAAAATGTATGAGAAGAATAAATAAATGAAAGAAAAAAAGAGAGAATTCAAAAATTTCAGAAAAATTAGAAGAGAATTCAAAATTTAAACAAAATTTGTACTATTAATAGCTTGACTTTTCACGTCGGTTTAAAACCGATGTGAAAATATATCTTGTTAGTTTAAAACATATGAAAAATAATTATTTTTTTGTCACTTTAAAAGTGACGAGAAAAGGTTGGTGCACTTATTTTGTCGGTTGTATAACAATCGACGTGAAATAAGTGACGTAAATAGTGATTATTGTAGCAGTGATCCCAATATAATTGACTTTGACACATTTTACCCAAAAACGAAAAAAATAGTCTTAGCTTACCTCCAACAAATTTTTGGTCAAGAAGTTAATTTTGCGGTGAAGTGAGACCAGTTTTGCTACTCTTAGGATAAAGTAGGACTACTTTTATCAATTTTTGGATAATTTATGCAACTACTTTATCCAATTTTGAAAAAAAAAAATCAAAATCAATTATATTGAGGCAAAGTGTAAGAATCAGCTAGCAAAAATTGGAGCACAGATAAATAACTTATTCTATTAGTTTCTACACTATAAAATCAAGCTAACTACAAATATTTGATGATATTTGGTGATGGCTACTACTATTTTTAATTATTAAAATCAATTAATTGGTTATTAAGGTTATCAATACAACCGAAACCATCCTCATTAAAAGCCTTAAGTATAGCCCCTATCACCATCTGAACAACACATGCCATGGCGTCGTCGAAGTGCTGGTTAAACTCTGGGTTGGCAAACGCGAAGTTCCACAGCTCGCAACTGTGAGTCTTCACAAATGCGATGCCGCCATCTCTCACATATCCCCCGAGGTTGTGCCACGGCGCCATCTGCCAAGGATGGTTCTCCATCAACAGCATGGGGGCCAGGCTCATCTTAGACTTCCACAATAGCTATCTCAAGCTGTTTTTTCGTTCGTACAGTGTGATCATCGTGATCATAGCTTATTTGGTAAAGCAGAATTAGACCGGATTATTACTTAGGATTGGATTGGATTGTATTAGTAATAAGAGTTATTTAATATTAGTAATAAGATTTATTTAGTGTAACATAAGATTAAATGATAGATTAAAAAGAAGAGTAAATATGACATAGGACTTATATTATTTGAAAAATATGTAACAAAAAATAATATTAAAAAAAATATAGGACCCATACGTGTTAAAAAAATAAAAGAATGTTTTGGAGTTTTTCTAATTTTTGGAATTAACCCTTATGTATGATATCGTGCTAATTAAGTATGGGATTAGCGAGACCTAGGCCAGCTTACTCGAACTACAAGTAACACAAGGGAAACGACACCAACTTAGAAGGAACTACATGTAGTATAGGTCAAGCTACATATCACTTGAAACTGAGCCAAACTACACATCGTACGGCCTAAACAATGTGCTATTTGGGAGTGATACCACCAAAGCTTGAAACTACATGCCGCACAAGCTGAACTACACGCCGTTAGAGCCCTCTTTTTCTCAAGAGCAAGCTGTCCCTAGATTTCTAGAATGTTCTAGAACATTCTCTAGCTTAAAAATTAAGCTAAATTACTTACAATAGAAGAACTTATACAACAAGTTCTTATAGATAGGTGACACCTCATCTACTTAAGCTCTAGGATATCTTGTAGTTACAAGTACTTATTGCCTAAGTACTTCTACATTAAGATTAGACTAAGCCAATAAAAGCTAGACACCTAATCCCTTGTAGCTTAAGATTTCTTGTAAATCAAGGGATAATTTGCTTATAAATAGGTGCTAACATCTCATTTATAAAGAACTTTTCAACTCACAAATTATCAATACAATTTTTTATCTTTCATTTGTTCTTTTTGTCTATGTTGTCGTGTTCTTGTCTCCAAAACTACCTTCTTTCCTTTCCTTTTAATCTTACCCAAACGTAACCTCCATTTCTCCCTCTCCCTCTCATACATATACTTCTCACACCACCACCATCATCATGTTATTGTTTCTTTTCCTCTAAGTCCGCAATCATCAATTCCACCATTTACTTCTCACCCAAACACCAACCCGTGGCCTCCACTTCCAAACCTCATACATATATCTCACCATTATCTTTGTTCTCTTATCCAAACTATGACCCAAATATCAATCACCACTATCTTCATTGAGTTACTATCTTTTGGGCCTTAATCCTTCTTCCTTCTTCTATCCGTAGCCTAATATTCTAATAGTATCATCATCATGTCTTGTCATTCCAACCAATTTGTAGCTGGTCCATCGTCACTTTTTTATCACTTCTTCTTCAAGTCCTGGCCCAACGTTACTTTTACCATACCCTCATCATACTCTCCTTGGTCTTTGGTTTATGACCAACTCATAGATAAGTTCTAATCCCTTTTTCATATATGTATGTTTGCATGCATCTTATTATATCTTATTTATATGTGCCTAGCTTTTGGTTTACCCGTAATTAGCTCCCAGTCATCTTTATCTCATTTCTATACATCTATAAATATGTATATAGGTACCCATTTTTATATGTCCATGCATGTGTAAATCTTGATTAATAAGTCTTTTTAGTGTTGATATTTTTGTAATTATTTATATAGGCCTAGATATCTTTGCATGTCTATTTCCTAAGCCCACACTTATTTATTCACATATCCTAGGCCCAATAATTATTTTATATCACTTTCTAACTCATAAGTAGTTTTATACTATTTTCTATTATCTTATTATTTTTACATACTTTTTTAACTAACTTGTATAACAAGCTTCTTTAAATGCTGCTTCTAACTCTTGCACTTCAGTGATTTGTGGGCCCCGAGCTACTCTCTTTGAACTCCGTGCTTGACCTATGGCACAAGTTCGAGATTTTGTGTTCTCTTTTACTTATTTCTGTTATTATTATTATCATTATTATTATTATTATCTCTAACCCCTTTATTTTCTGTATCTAACCTTTAGTTGATATTATGGTTAGTTTATTCGCCTCCGTCAATTAGACTTTTTTATTATTTCCGTATTATTATATTATTGTCGATTCGTAAATTAGTTATACCTGCAACCGCCTATGTACAGGGATGCTGTGGGAAGTATCATTCTTTATTGCGACCGCTTATCGGGACTTCGATACGTAGTATCAGCATTGTGACAACATTTACGTTATTATTACGCCAATATTATTATTGTTATATTATAAGTATGTTATCCCTGCAACCACTATTGTGGTAAGGATGCTGTGGGAAGTGTCGTTTTCTATATCGACCGCCCATCAGGACTTCGACACATAGACAGTATTGTGATAACTCTTATACCTATGTACACTAAGCGAGTCATTTCTACAATCACCAACGTAGCAAGGGCGCCATAAAAAGTGTCATTTTCTATCTCGACCGCCCACTGAGACTTCGACACGTGGCATGTATTGTGGTGGCCCTTTCTGTATACGCTCTGTGATCTAACCTTAATACTCAATTATTATCTACTTTGTTTTAATTAATCACAGGTCCCATTAATTAATCAGAATACAAGATCCGATCCTGAACAAAGAGAAATACAAAAAGTTAATTTGTGGACCCTATATTTATAGAGAAATGAAAAAGGAAAAATTGAGATTATTTTAATCTATCGTACAAATATGTTATAATAATTCCCTTCTAGATAATTAATTAATCGCCTCACTAAGTTGTCCTTTCATTCTTCATCTTCCAAACATAGAATTGGCAAAACAATCCAGTTCTTTTTTTACTTCGGCCCACTCCAGCCCACCAAACTCCCATGATCATGATATTGTGCAGTGAAGATCTTCTTTCGGACTAGAGATCTCATAATGCGGGCGAGGTAAGGGATGTTCGGAGAGGTGGGTGAGGAGAAATTATTTAGTGAAAAAAAAAAGATTTAGAAGAAAAACCAACACACCATGGGGCCTGAATAGAGCTAGTAATTCGGGTCCGCCCCAGCCCGTTTATATGCGGGCCCAGACTGAGCCTAGCCAGACCCTTAGGGCCAGACTGGACTTGTGAATCTCGGCCCGGTAGGGCGGCCTACCCAGGCCATTTTTTCAGGGCCCAGAAAAAAAAGGACTGAGTAGTGGTCGGAGCATTTTGGCCCGTTTCAAGTCGGGCCCGACCCCACTCGGTTTTGGCCCGTCTAGGAGCCCGGCGGATGAATAGACTGGATTTTTTTTTTTTTTTTGGGTCGCAGCTCGGCTAGGTCCGACTCGACTGCCCCTTCGAGCCTGGCTCATCCATTTTACTACCTCTAGGCCTGAGCACCTATACTCATAGTAATGAGTTCTACTAGTCTCTAGAATATCTATAATAAGGAAACTTAACGACCATAGTAGGAGAACTATGCATGGCTCTTTTTCTATAGAAAAACAATGAGGGATTACTTTTAACAAAAAATTTAATTGTTCCCTTTAATGAGAGTATAAATTTTGGAATCTCATAATAAAGTTTTATGAAAAAAACAATTATGACCCTTTTGTGATCATGAAGATTAATATAATTACTAATTATAAAAATTTATTTTTTTTATGACTAATTCTAAAACATATAATCAGATTAAAAATTTCATGCCAAAAATCTTCAAGATCTGTCCTCTAATTCCCTTGACTCTTATGTATACATTGTCAGATTCAGATTATATTCTTTCTTGAGGTGGCCGGCTACAAGCTTATAAATAGGACTTTTTAGGACTTATTTGGGGACTTTTGAGAGCTTTAGACCCCAAAAGAGATAGAGAGAGAGAGAGAGAGAGTTCAAGAGGAGAGGAGCGACACGAGCCAGAGACGGGAGTGTTACAACTCAAATTCGCTTAGAGTTTTTCTTTCTTTACTTTTTATGTTCAGAATTATTATGTTTTCTTTTGCTTTAGCCATGAATTAAATCTATTTTCTAGGGCTACGATGTAGCCGGATTATGATGTCTTGATTATTTCAATTCCAATTCAATTTTATATTTATTTTCCATTCTATGCTAATTGTATTAATCTATGCTTAATACTTGTGAGAGCTTGATCAACTTTTGCATGAATTAGAGGTTTAATCCAAGATCTAAGAAGGGAGGATTGAATTTGTCATGATTAATATGACATGAGATTATCATAGTATAGAGATATCTATGAAGCTTGTGCAGTAATATGAATTTCTTGTACTTAATGAGTTTTGATAGGTTCATAGTTTACATAGAGATGTTGGAACTTGTCTATTGAAATATGTTTGTTAATTCTAGAGAAAGATTAATGGATATAATAGAGAAATTCACTGTTAGTATAGGTAATAGACATTAATTAATTGGATTGAATAATTTAGATGGATTAATCTTGGTGAATCAGAAACCCTAGGTCTTTAGCTTCTTGAATGTCCTATTTATTATTTTGTTTTGCTTTTCTTTTTATTTAGTTATTCGATTTATTTTTGAGAAATATTTCTTTTTTATTTGCTTTCAAATAAGATTAGAGTTAGAATAATTTTAGTACTTAGTAAGTACAGTCCTTGTGGGAACGATACTTATACTTATACTTTATTACTTGTTTGCGATACGTACACTTATGTTCATATTTTATATAACAAGTTTTTGGTACCATTGCCGGAGACTGTTACTTTTACTAATATCAATACCAAATAACTTTAATTTTAATTTGAATTTTTATTTTTTCTTTCATTTGCGTTGTCTCTAATTTTTGTTTTCCAGGTTTTCATTGTAGGTGCTAAAAGAAAAAAAGGCTAAGATGTGGAATAATACTTATGCTTTTATCCAATATAACACAGAGTCTCTATCAGATGCATAGGCAAGGTATAAGAAGATGTTAATACTGGTGTTATATAATAGAATGTCAAGGTGGTTGCAAGTTCAAATATTTTATAATGGATTGAACTACATGAGTAAGAGTGTGGTTGATGGAGCGGCTGGTGGATCTTTGTATAACAAAACAGCTGATGAAGCATATGAGATGATAGAAGCGATGGCTTATCATTATCAGTTTCAATCACAATATTCCATGCCAATGAGAGCCATAGGAGCCTATGAAACTGATGTCATCTTAGCTTTGTCTCCTTAAGTAGCTACCTTGTCTAGGCAGTTGGATGAAATGAGACTTAATTGTCGATTTGGAAGTTCATTTACATTGTATACCCCCAAAAACTTGTTGTGAAAATAATGAACGCAAGTGCACGTATCGAACAAGTAATAAAGTGTAAGTATAAGTATCGTTCCCACGAGGACTGTACTTACTAAGTACTAAAATTATTCTAACTCTAATATTATTTGGAAACAAATAAAAAGGAAATATTTCTCAAAAATATATCGAATAACTAAATAAAAAGAAAAGCAAACAAAATAATAAATAGAACAATCAAGAAACTAAAGACCTAGGGTTTCCGATTCACCAAGATTAATCCATCTAAATTATTCAATCCAATCAATTAATGTCTATTCCCTATACTAACAATGAATTTCCCTATTATATCCATTAATCTTTCTCTAGAATTAGCAAACATATTTCAATAGACAAGTTCCAATATCTCTGTGTAAACTATGAACCTATCAAAACTCATTAAGCACAAGAAATTCATAATACTGCACAAGCTTCATAGATATCTCTATCCTATGATAATCTCATGTTATATTAATCAAGACAAATTCAATCCTCCCTTCTCAGATCTTGGATTAAACCTCTAATTCATGCAAAAGTTGATCAGGCTCTCACAAGCATTAAGCATAGATTAATACAATTAGCATAGAATGGAAAATAAACATAAAATTGAATTGGAATTGAAATAATCAAGACATCATAATCCGGCTACATTGTAGCCCTAGAAAATAGATTTAATTTATGGCTAAAGCAAAAGAAAACATAATAATTCTGAATATAAAGAGTAAAAAAAGAAAAACTCTAAGCGAATTTGAGTTGTAGCACTCCCGTCTCTGGCTCGTGTCGCTCCTCTCCTCTTGAACTCTCTCTCTCTCTCTCTCTCTCTCTCTCTCTCTCTATCTCTCTTGGGGTCTAAAGCTCTCAAAAGTCCCCAAATAAGTCCTAAAAAGTCCTATTTATAAGCTTGTGGCCGGCCACCTCAAAAATTAGGTCAAAAGGTGTCCAATGAAAATCATGTACTGAATTTCCGCAGCGCGGCGCCGGGGCGCCACCCTGGCTGCCAAATCTCTTTTTGTGCCCGAACTAGCGCCGGAGCGCTACTAACATGGCGCCGGGGTGCCATACCCTCTAGAACTTTTTTTCCTGTTTAAAAATTTGCTCCTTTTGAACTTCTAAAGTGCTCTAGTGCTAAAGATAAGTGCCAAGGCGCTCTCTTCTTCGCCCAACTCGCCATAAATTATGTCATTTTCACCATGTGCACCAAAATTAACTAACCTACAAATAAAACATTAAAAACACAAATAAAACCCACAAAAACCCCGAGAGTCTACTAAATGCCTCGTTTAAATGATATCTAATTCATAGTAAAACTCAATCATCAGACATGATGGTAGGAAGGGAAAGAGAATAGAGATAAAAAAAACTAAGGAGGTTTAATTGAAGGAGAGGGATCGGTTTGCTCAGTGGCAATTGGACTCTGGTACCATAAAGGAAGACAGTAATTTGGGAATTAGAATATTTCTCACTTGATTGTATTGACTAGAGTTCAAGTGTTTATATACAGAGAATATGATAAGGATGAAATCAGTCAAATCATCTCTATTCTTAGAATCAAGTAAATAAATTACAAGAAAATAAAGCGCAAGATAACAATACAACATGAAAATATACAATTGACTATTTTAAATAATTAGCAATTAAATCCATGATTATGTTATGATTCTATCAGAATTCCCTTAGGATAAGGGAAAAAAGTATAGAATACATATTGAGAAAATTTCAGATGATATGAGATTATTTGGATCGATAAATGATATATATATATATTCATGATATTTGGTGAGGCGAACTTTTGTCATTGAAGTGTAATCTCTATATAGCCTAATTGTAATATCTTTTATATTATAACAATATATCGATTCTTTTATATCACTAGCTATCTATTCATTTTGTTAGTCAGCAACAGACACTAAATATATAGGATGAGAAAAATCGAAGGAAAAGAGATTACACCAATAGGTACCATTACCCCATTAAGCCTATGAGATACAAGTTACCAAAAAGGCTTAAATAAAAGGACAAAACAGCAAATCAACAATTTATATTGATTCAAAGAAGAATCCCGGTTCAAGCTTTTTCAAAACATTTTATTTATTCTATCATGGATTACTGACTCCCAGCCGAGTTAATTCTTACAGCTTAACTATAAATGTTTTTTTTTTTCTTGGAAAGAGGAATAGCTACAATAACCTTCAATGCACCATAGGCATCTTTTCCTCCATCTCACAAACAACTTTCAAAATAGAGATGGAACCAAACAAGAATACCATCTATTACAACTAGTTATAGCATACAAATTAGTAGAATCATGAAAATCAAATCTAAATCATTAAAAGAACTACTAATTTGTCCAGGCAATGAGAGTATGTTTACGCAAAGGTTCACCAGAATTTGTACATAGAAATTTGAATGGAGTAGATATATATAAATGGGCACCAATTCAATAGGTATATTTTTTTACTTATGCATAGATATCATTTTAGCTAATGAAAATTTATCATACATATTTTTTTATAATAAAAAATAAGAAAGAAATAACATTAATAATGCACGTCTTTTTATACATCTCATTATAGCCATTAGATCACTATTTGATGATGATCCAACGGCTAAAAAGAAATACCTACACATAGATTAAAAAAAAAACATATTAGAATGGCAACCTATATAAATATATATATATATATATATTGGGCACAAATCTAATAAATTTTTTTATTAATCTATGCATAGGTATCATTTTAGCTAATGAAAATTTTTCTTGCACATTTTTTTATATTAAAAAATAAGAGAAAAATAACATCAATAATGCACGTCTTTTCATGCACTTCATTATAACCGTTGGATCACCGTTAAATGATGTTCCAACGGCTAAAAAAAAAATATACATACACATAGGTAAAAAAAAAAAAAATACCTACTGGAATTGGCAACCATATATATTATATTCATCAGTTTGGATAGGCCTCAATGATGGAAGTTAAGGCCGGAAGTTTGATAATTTTGTAGCGAGGGAAGCCTCCTTCTTCCAAAATCTTCTTCCACTCCTTCTCAGTTCTCTCCTTTCCACCCGTGGTATGTGCGACCATTACAAGGTCGAACACCAAAGCTGTGTCATCGAACAGTCCACTGCCTTCTGGCTCCAAAACCGCGTCCGCTATAATAATTTTCCCACTCTTCTCTGGAATCGCTTTACGACAATTTTTCAAGATCTTTACACAATCTTCATCGCTCCAATCATGCATTATCCACTGCATATAAAGTAATATATATATATATATATATATATATATATGGGATAATGACAAATAAATACCCTTACTTTTGACTTTTCTGCAAAAAAAACCCTCACTTTTCAATTTTGCAAAATAATACCCTGACATTTCAAATTTATGCAAATTTATACCCTATGATTGATAATTTGTTATTTTAATAGTAAGAAGACAATACTACCCTTACTAACCTAATAAAAAATTATTAAATGCAAATATAATTCCTAAAAATAATTTATTGTTACTTTATTTAAGTTTTAATTTTTAAAATTTTGGAAAAAAAAAAACAAATATAAAACTATTATAGGGTATAAATTTGCATAAATTTGAAATGTCAGGGTATTATTTTGCAAAATTAAAAAGTGAAGATTTTTTTTACAGAAAAGTCAAAAGTAAGGGTATTTATTTGTCATTAACCCTATATATATATATACTAATTAAGAGCCATTTTTTCATACGTGTAAAGTACTTACCAATCTGTTACAATGTATTCCATATCCTGGTTGGATTTTAGTGTACTTACCAATCTGTTACAATGTATTCCATATCCTGGTTGGATTTTAGTGGAATATAATATTAAGGGGTAGGAACATTGAAGAACGTCATGAAAAGTAAAGAACTAGAATTCTTAATAACTGGTGGTTACCTTTAAATCAAAGTTCTATTTTTTTTAATGAAATAGTACCTTTATGAAAAAGTATGAATATTCATTTCATACTCTATATGAATCATTGGATGGGCAAAGCCATATGGGTAAAAATAATAAGAACAATGGCACATAAATGCTCAAATGCACTCTTTTTTCATAGTTAATATAAAGATAGAGAAACAGGTTTGTATCCGCTCGGATGTATATGGATTTTTCACAAATAAAGTGGATTCTCCACATACCTCTGAGGCCAACGGGTTAAAGTAAGGGGTTATTCGAACCTAAAATGTGTGTAAAATTTCGACGTCCCCTCTTGTCATTTCTTTTAATTAGTATACGTTATCGCATAATAAATGATAAATTTCGGCTTTTCTATGACATGGTTGGTTAAAAAACTATAGCCAAATAACTAGTATATACATAGTATTAATAAAATAATTAGTGATTGTCAAGTGCTTGCCTTCATGAAAACTGCATCAGCAGAGGGGACGCTTTCAAACATGTCACCTCCGACATGTGACACACCGGGGTACTCCGGAGCGGTGGCGACCACGTGCGGCAAATCAAAGTTAATCCCCCTGATGTGCGGATGCGATCTCACAATCTCAGACAAAGCCCCTCCGGTCCCACCGCCGACGTCGACCAACGATCTAAGACAACCACCGCCGAATCCATCTCTATACTCGGACAGAATTGCCCTCATGATGATCCTGGCAGTACACTCCATGGCATCATTGAAGAGCTTATTGAACTCCGGATTCTCCGCCGCAAAGTCCCATATATGGCGGCCGCCGTGGGCCTTCTCGAAGGCGATGCCGCCTTCCCTGACGCAACGGCCGAAGCAGTGCCACGGAGCCATCAGCCACGGGTGGTTCTCCATCAGAACCATGGGAGCCAAGGTTAGCTGATCAGGCGCGGCCGTTTTGCTCAAGAGCCATCTGGACGAGTGAGTGGGCCCGTAGAGGGCTTCGCCGCCGCCGTCCGATGGCTTTTGTGCGGTGAATATCCGACGGCGGACGAGCAGGCGCATGATGCGGGCCAGGCAGGAGAGGTCCGGGGAGGGAGAGTCCGGAATGGCGGAGGCGATTTGGGCCACGGTCATCGGGCCGGCGTGAGAGTGTATGATATCGGGTATTCGGAGCTCCACGGCGGATTTTAAGGCCATGGAATCTGCGAAGCTCAGCGTGTACTTCCATATCTCCACTTGGCCTCTCAAGCTTGCCTCAGCTTCCGCTCCTGCCGCTTCCATTATTAATATTATCTTTTTTTTTTGGAAGATGTAATTTTTTTTTTTTGTTTTTTTTTTTTGTTTAGATAGAATGGTTATGCTCTCACTCTGCTTGTATATTTTATAGAGGAGATGATCACAAATAACAATATTTGAGGGGGCGGACTAATGCTGAAAATGAGTAGGGACAACCGACAAGAACAAGATAATAATTACAAAGTGATAAGAAGTATTTACAACTAATAACACATTTCTACCCAATTTAGTGAAGGCCTAAAGTATTTTAAAGAAAAAAAAGTGATTAGGGGTCCATCTTTAATTATTAGATTATAGAAGAAAGAATCAGGGCCAAAAAGAAAATGTAGACACTATGTCTTGAAATAAAGTAGCTATAGCTACACATTGTTTTCATGATTTACAAACTCGCATGTCGGGCTTTGTTAATAGGTTAATATTAATTTATATGCACATGATTCTAAAAACAACTTAGAAAACGCATGTTGCAATTTGCTAAAGAACGAACTTGGTGCTATACTGCTATGGTTACTTTTAAGATTAGGAAGGATGATGAAATTAACAGCGACAGGGAAAAGCTGATTATTGGAAATCATTTTTTCCGCCCTCTTTTGAGTCATTTCGACACAAATAATTTAGATACAAAGGAAAGAACAATGTGCAACACATGCAAATCAGTGTTACATATATCTTCAAAAGTAAGTCTCAATCCTAGTTAAAATGAAGTTTAGTAGCATAGTAAGATCTTTCGCCTTTTGGAACTCAGCATTACCTAATTAGATAATATAATGAGGAAATTTGATTTTTTATGGTTGAGTTTTTTTTTAAAAAAATGAAAAGTACCATATTATTAATTCTTTTTTATTTCTTTTCTGAAAAATCTCAAAATATATCGAAAATACGACTTTTAAAAATATTTATAAAGATATCAAATTTCACTATATAATTGGTCTAAGTAACTTGATTGATTACCTCGAGTATCCTAGAAAGTATCAATTTTTTAAAAGTAGTAGTTTTATAAATATTATTAAAGAGTAGTATTTTTCTAAACAAATTCAAAGCCCATTCATTATTTTTCAATTTTTTAGAATATGGGCCTGGAGTCATGTAAAAAAGCCTAATATAATTAGGACTGGCCCAAGTAATTTTGGGCCTAGGTAAAATATCTAAAATGGGCAATTTCAAAAAATAAAATACAACAATAACAAAAAAGTAAAATAATTCAGAAAAAAATTAAGAAATCATTGAGAAATGAGTTTAGAAAGATATAACTTGGAGATCTTCAAACTCTTTCAATTATTTTTTTTCTTTTTCTTTTTCCCTCTATTTTCCAATTACATTTGTAGTTTAAAAAAATAGAAAATAAAATTAGTATTCTTTTTAATGGATTCTTTAAGAAAGGGTCTGTGCCCAAAAAATGATATTTGACATTGCAAAATTTAATTAATTATACAATAAATGGCCATTTGAATTTTGAAATACGAGTAATTGTATAATAATTTAAGGCTGGTAATTCATGTAATCGTGTCGTGTTCGGGTCGACACGATTTTGACACGACACGGTTACACCTAAGTATGAACACGATATGTTTATTAAATGTGTCCAAAATGTAAAACACAAATATGAAATATTTATTAAACAGGTCACACGACACGACACGACACGACACGACACGCTTAACTTGTTTAATAAGCGTATCGTATAACATTGACACGAGATTGACACGTCTAATAGATGAGTAACCTGAAGATGTGTTACTGTCGACTGTGGACATGCCTAACAAATAACTTAAAAATTTTATAATTAATCACTCAAATTAACCCAACTAAGCTAGGCCTAATCATCACACCTAAATTTCTCAAATATGTTTAAGAAAAATAAAATACCCTTCAATAAACTACCCGAAGCACATGACAACACATCCAATATATAAATTCCTAAAGCATGATAAACTTAACATTTCTCCCTTTGCACCCACATGAACTATATCAAAATATGATATATATCAAAATGACCAAACTTTTGAGGTTAACTTCCTTCTTCTCTTCCTTTTTACATCTTTGGAATTACATGGAGTTGAGTTGACACCTCATCAATCGCAATTGAGTTTATTTGGTGCTTTGTGACTCCAAACTCACTTTGAGGCCATGTTCTTCATCTTTCATCTAGTCATCAAGAATTGTAGATAAAATATGAAAATCATATGAAAGAAAAAAGACTCATAAAAAAAAAAGAAAAAAAAAAAGTAACCATGGGTTGGGACATATATGCTACCAATAGTGTTATCCTTCCAACGTTAAACTACCACAGACATACACAACAATAAGCTATAGAGAGAAATACATGGGATATAGTCAAGAACATAAGAACATTCAAGCACAAACTTGAAAGACCATAAGAAATGGAAAAAAACCAAAACATGTTCAAGTTTCACCTTCAACTATTCCATTGCCATTAAAACATTTAATCTGTAAGTTTTTACCAAATTCTCTGTTCATGAATCTATCTTAAAACAGACTAAGCATAAGTAAGAGGCAGACTCCGCAAAAAATGTCATAATATATTGATTATAACTTCCCATATCATTTCGCAAATTATTCACAAACGAATAAACCCACGAAAAGCTTGAGGATATCTGAGAAGAATAAACTAGTTCATACGAAAATACGTCACGAGGTTTCCATAACAGAGTTGGAGAAAAATTTATCAATAAACCTATGCATAAAGGGAGGGAAACGATAGAAACCTGATATAATATTCACTCCCTAAACACACAATGTAAAATCAACAAACAAAACAATTGAAAATGAATCATGTAAAGTAAAACAACTAAACTAACATTAAAATGATACAATTATTAGAATTTAGAACATAATCCAGCAACAAGCTTATAAACTCTACCTGCAAATTCCTAGAAGTATTAAAATCTTCTCTGGTTAAACTAAGGCAGACATACATTTTATTAGATCTGATATAATTCAACTTAACAAATATGGTGCTAAAAAATCAGAACTTCCACCATCTGCAGTTTTGTCAAATGGATTTAGTTAAAAGCACTCGAAATCAATCAACAAAAGAAGTACTTCCAAAAAGATGTACTTAATATTGAAAAAGAAAAAAGACGAACATAGTTCAAATATCAGCAAGCAGTTTAACACAAATTTGTAATTAACAAAAAATAATTCTCATTTCTTCTTGTCAGCAAAGTATAACTTGATCACCTTTTAAGTACCCCATGTGGCTGATTCAAAACTTCTTGTAGATTAACAAAGATCCCTCTTGGCAATGCTTCATAAGCTGGTACAAAAAATAACAAGCACATCAGGCCAATATAAATTACAAGTATCAATTAGGCTTTATGGTTAAACATTCTTAATCATACGCATACATCTTGCACAAAATTCTTGGCCCCCACCAACATGAAACCTCCATGGATTCAAGAAGAATTCGGATTCTCTCTGATTTCCGTGATGTGTTTACATTTTCCAGTAGAACCTCCTATCCTAGAACAAACCTCGCCACAAAATCTAAAGACATAAGAACAAAAATCAAGAAACGACTGAGCTTATGGTTCTGAGAAAGACAAAAAAAAGAAAGCCAAACCTGGACAAGAAGCAAAATCATCGAAGGGCGAGAGAGAAGAATCACCCAGTGAGCGAGCGAGAGAAAGTGTAACGGGTGAATTCTGGAAGGAAGAAATCATGGGATTCTTGGCAATCCTAGTCAAGGCTTGTTTTTTGGGAACTTTACCGTTCTAATTGAATTCCCTAATTTTAGTTTATTTCCAGCTTTATTATAGCAGATGTAATACTCTGCATTTATGGCCAAAATTCCTATATAAGGATTAGTCTATGCTCTGTTTTCGGTATCAAAAGAATAATATTCGGTAAATTCAAAAAATATTTCCCTTTCCTTTCATTGTTCCCTTCTTCTTGGTCATTTTAATTAATGGTATCAGAGCAACACTCCTGTCCAGTACGCAAGACGAGATGGCGGATGGAACTAGAGCACAGGAGGCAAAAATGCATGGAGGAAACCATTCGACAGTTGAAAGAAAATTCTGGCAAAACAAGCCTCTGCTCTGGCTGAGTTAAACGAGTTGGTTATTGCCATGAAACCTAAAATACGAGCAGTTTGTTACCAAAGCAATAGAAACTAGCAACAAGGTGGGAAACTCCAATGCTGTCTCTTCTCCACAACGTTCCGAGTCGTAATTCATTTCAGCCGAAATTTTCTTGGCTCAATTTTCCTACGTTTGACGGTGAAAATCCTAGTGGATGGGTCTACAGGCGTGAGCGATTTTTCAAATTTAATAACGTGGAAGAAAAAGAAATAGGGAATCTTGCATCAATCCACTTGGAGGGAAAAGCCTTGGAATGGTTTCAAGGATATGAGGTTAGTTCAAAAAAGTTTTCTTGGAGAACTTTTACTACTGATTTGATTACTCGATTTGGTCCTAGAAAATTTGACTACCCAGTGGGAAAACTCACTAAGCTTAGACAAATTTCTTCTGTAAAACAATATCAGGATCAATTTGAGATTTTGATGGCAAGAACTAAAAGTTGACCAGAAGAATTTTTTGTTGATTGTTTTATTAATAGTTTGAAAGAGGCTGTTCGAAACCAAGTTGTTATGTTTCAACCAAAAACTCTTGCAGAAGGCATTGGTTTAGCTCTTTTGCAGGAAAATACTATGGAAGGGGGCATCAAGGAGGCAAGGGCCACAATCAGAACAACAACACCTTCTGCTATAATGCCAAAGCCTACAACGAACAATATGCCTCCTCCTGTTAAGCGAATTACTGCAGCAGAAAATAGAAATGCAAGAAAAGCGAAACAAGAAACTCTGTTACTATTGTGATGAAAACCATGTGTCGGGCCACAGGTGCAAGAAGCGACAGATTTTTCTTCTCGATGGGGGAAAATCTAGATGAAAATGAAGAAGTAGATGAAGAGGAACCTGACCGAGAGGAAACAACGATTTTTAGTTTATGTATTAGCAGGTGCCGCTACTCACCAAACTATGAGAGGACGTGGAAATATTAAGAAAAAGGCCATCACTATTCTGATAGATTCAGGAAGCACACATAACTTCCTAGATCCGAAATTTGATGAAAGACACGTCCTCTTTCTGTTGTTGTAGCAGATGGTACAAAAATCTCGAGTTCTGCAATATGTTGACAACTTCGATGGAGCATTCAAGGAATTGAATTTCAAGCAGATATGTGCCTTCTTCTTTTCGGAGGGTGTGACTTGGTTGTTGGAATTCAATGGCTTGCTGATTTTGGACCCATAATCTAGAATTCAGAGTTGATGGCAAACGACATGTTCTTCGCAGAGCAACCACAGGTCCAATCAAGCTAGTTTCAGCAGAACAAATGAACCAAACATTGAAGCAAACCTCACATGCGGCCGCTGCCTAGATATTTTCCATTCAAATAGAAGAACAAAGCAAGGTGCAACAATCTGACCCAAACATCACTGAGTCTGCAACAATTGAATTATCATCCTTATTGCAGCACTACGAGGGAATTTTTTCTGAGCCCAAGGGTCTTCCTCCTCCAAGAAAAGATGACCATCGCATTCTGCTTAAAAGTGGAAGTTCACCAACCAATGTAAGGCCATATCAATATCCTTATGTGCAAAAATATGAAATTGATAAGATTGTGAAGGAGATGCTAGAAAAAGGAAGCATTCAACCAAGTGTTAGTCCATTCTCTTCCCCAGTTTTATTAATGAAAAAAAGGGATGGCGGCTGGCGTTTGTGTGTGGATTATCGAGCTCTCAATACTGCCACTATCAAAGATAAGTTTCCTATACCAGTTATAGATCAATTATTTGAAGAATTATATGGCGTAAATTATTTTTCAAAGTTGGACTTGCGATCTGGATACCACCAGATTCGTGTTCATCCAGATGATATTCATACAACTGCTTTTTGTACTCATGAGGGATACTATGAATTTTTGGTAATGACCAATGCCCCATCTACATTTCAAAGTCTCATGAATGGAGTGTTCAAACCTTATCTTCGAAAATTTGTACCTGCCTTTTTTGATGATATATTTATTTATAGCCAAAATTAGGAGGAACACTTCTTACTCCTCGAGCTTGCTTTGGATGTTTTGCACTAACATCAGCTTTATGTCAAAAGATCAAAATGCTTATTTGGTCAACTACAACTTGAATACTTGGGATATCTGATATCTAGAGAAGGAGTAGCAACTGATCCAGCAAAAGTGGAATGCATGATACGATGGCCGCAACCGACTTCTTTAAAATCATTGCGAGGTTTATTATTGTAAGTTTATTATTGTTGCGAGATTATGGTTACACTAACAATTGAAATGCAATTGTTAAAGAAGGTCTGCAAAACAACTCTGGGGCATACTCTATTGGTGTAGAGGATTTTTGGGAGTGTGTGGAGGGTGAGGAATTCCAATCCTAATTATATCGTATTAATTTTATAATAAAAAATTTAAAAAGAACAACTATAGGGGATACTCTGCAATTCATAAGTTTATCTAGTTCTCTTCAACTATAAGGGACACTCTGCAAAACAACGGTCTCCACCGTGATCCCAGGTCCAAACCCAAACAGAACTCCCCACTTGAGCCCTTTCCCTCCTCAAACGACTTCTTCCTCATCTCGTCCAGAATAAAGAACACACATGCACTCGACATATTCCCATACTCGCTCAACACATGCCATGTAGCCCTCAGCTTCTCCTTTCCCAGCCCAACTCTTCCTTCAATCTCCCGTAGAATGGCGGCTCCACCAGGATGCGGCGCCCAAAATAACGAGTTCCAATCACTAATCCCAAACGGCCCGAACACATCTTCCAAATATTTCTCAATGTTTTCGCCTATCACCTTGGGAACCTTGTGTGAAAGATGAAAAGTGAGACCTACTTCTCGAACGCGCCCCTCAATTGCACCCTCCGAGCTGGGAATAATAGTCTGCGACGCAGAAACGAGTCGAAACAACGGGGTTTCATCAGGTAACAACTTGTGATCATCGGCACCAATAACGACGGCAGCCGCGCCATCGCCGAAGATTGCTTGGCCCACAAGGCAAGCCATGTCGTCTTCGGATGGTCCGCGGAACGTGCTGACAGTGATCTCGGAGCACACTACAAGAACACGAGCACCCGCGTTGTTCTCGGCCAAGTCTTTCGCGATCCGAAGGACGGTGCCACCGGCGAAACAGCCTTGGTGATAGAGCATTACTCGCTTGACCGTTGGTTTAAGGCCAAGAGACTTGATGAGCTGGAATTCGGCGCCTGGCATGTCTGCGCCTGAAGTTGTACAGAAGATGAGGTGTGTAATGTTGGACTTGGGTTGGCCCCACTCTTTGATGGCCGTCATTGCTGCTCTCTCGCCAAGCTTCGGTATTTCTACTATTTTGATGTCTTGACGTGCGTCAAGAGATGGGGCAGCATAGCTACACATGTTCGGATTATCTTCCAGCACTTTTTCTGTAAGGTGCATGTATCGCTTCGTTATCATTGATTTCTCGCCTATCAAATATATATACACATATATAAACAAATAAATTGATTCAAAAACAATGTCAATTTTTTTTTTAAAAAAAAGGAAAAATACAATTAGAATCAAAGGATATAAAACTTATCAAAATAATATATATATATACACACACATACATATTGAGTAATCATCATTACATATACATGTCATTTTTATACAGATACATATTGATATCTTATTTTATCTATTCTTTAGCGATCTATACATATATACCGCAAAAACATGACCCGTTTAAAAAATCTACATGAAATAAGAAATACTCAACATTTATATATGTGTTTATGTTACAGTATTTATTCACTTACAAATGCGCTTGAACTTGTCTTTCAACATAGTCTTTTCTTCAGAATTAGTGACTCTAAAGTAGTAATCCGGATAGTCAGTTCGATAGATGCAGTTGAATGGGTTTGCAGTGCCAATGGCTAATATTGTGGCTAAACCTTGAACCTGGTCGTTCATGGATTCCGTTTCTGACAATTGTACGTTGTTGTGGTAAGTGATAACTTAGCTTGCCTTAGTTATCACTTTTCAAGAAAATCGACTTGAGAATAAATATATAGGCGAATATGGTCGATCGTGCTATATATTGTGTAGCAGCTTGATAAGTTTAGATTTGATGGGGTAAGAGGAAGAGAAGAACGAGAGGGAATATTTTGGACTTATAACTGCTTATCCTTTATTCAACCTATTTCGGACTATATATAATAGTCTTATAATTCCTTAAGAATAACAAACAATGCTAAGAACCAGGAAAACACAACTGACCACTAAAGCTAAATATCAATATTTCATGGACTTAGTAAAACTAGAATGCTAAGAACTAGGAAAACACAACTACCAACTAAAGCTAAAGATTAGCATTTTATGGGCTTAATTATTAAAGGGAACAATCAAACTAACATGCTAAAAACTAGGAAAAACACAACTAGTTGGCACGTGTCACAGCTACAGCAAATGTTCTTTCAATTTTGTTTATTGTGGATTTTAACACGAACTGAAGTACGTAAAGGCCCCCTTAATTTCAGCCGAAAAGAAAAAAAAAATTTACATGAACTTTTCATGTTGCACTTGTTTTTTTGTGTATCCGTCCACCAAGAAATGAATATTAGACCAAGAAAGAGCAATATCTTTTTTCGCTCACAAATCCACTGGGAAAATCAGCTCCCATTCGCCGGCTAAACTGCTTTAAAAGCAGTCAATATGGTAAATAATAAAGGTGCAAAAAGTCTGTAAATCTTTAATATTTTATTAAAAAGACAAAAAAAGAAGTTATCCTCGTCACAACATATATACTCCAGAAAATAGAAAATTAACGTTATAATTCATTTGGTCCAAATAGATTGAGAAGAGAGACTTAGTCAGTTATTACAATTTTGAATTGCTTCCTATAACAATATGTCATCAATTATTCACTCAAAAAAAAAAATGTCATCAATTATTAATCGTCATAAATTATTGTTATTATTATTATTATTATTATTATCGTTTGTTATTAATTTTAAATTTTAATTGATCATTGTTATTCGACTCACAAACCCACAAACAAAAACAAATAATAATCTCTGCGAAAATCATAAAGAAGATATTATTAGCATGATTTCAGAGTATAAGAGAATAATTAAAAAAAAAAACTAAACTAAAATGGGGGGGAAAAAAAAACCCTTCAATCTCGATCGGCACATACTGAGCGGATGAGAGAAAGAGATAGATTAGAGGGCGCGAGAGCGGGACATTTTTTAGGAAAGGGATGAGAGAGATAGACTAAGGAAGCGATAGCGGAACACTTTGGCGTCTTTTAACTGCAATTAATTTTTATGTTATATTAGATATTCATTTTTTCAACAATGCTAACGACTGAAAATGGACAAATGAACAAGTTATAGAGACATGACTTCTGATATAGACATTTTTAAAATTTAAGTAAATAATAAGAAGATGGGCGCGTCCACAGTAGGGGCGCCCCTACGTAGGGCCCTATCTATTCACCGTTAGATGGGAATCTGTATATAAATAGATTCTCCACAGATTCCCGTTATTCCCCACAGATTCCCATCCAACGATAATTAAGGCATGACCCTACGTAAGGACGCCCCTATCGTAGCCATCCCCTAAGAAGATAATTCGTGAGTACAAACTTAAACAATATGTTCTCATTTTCTAAATAGACGTGTAGGAAGGAGAACATGATTTAAATGTAGAAAATTAATTATAAAAGATATAAATCATTAATATTCTGTCAAATTTTAAATATCAAGATTATTCAATTAATGATTTTTTATCATGACCCGAATCCTGTGTCAGTGGCAAAATGAAAATTTCACTTAATTTGGAAATTATTTATTTATTTATGAAAATATTCAAAAAGTTTCCAATTTATAAAACAACTCCAAAATAGAAAGTGAATATCAATCTTGGTCTAAAACTCTAAGCATTATCAAGTATCGATAAGACTAGCTGAGTACCTCCTAAAGTGCTATTGATCTCCAATCTCATACCTGACACCACCTAAGAAAAAAAAAAGGAGAAGTGAGCATCAAAATACCCAGTAGGAAATCAATTACCTTTTTCAAAAATTATTTGTGCTTTTAAAAATTTTGCATGGTTAGTTATTTATAAAGCAAGCGTATAAACCGTGTATAAATATATTCCAAAATCAGTAATATAAAATACATATATATATAAATATAAATTGTATATCAAAATCATACAACACATGATATAACTCACTCAGACTCATTAACTCTCACCCCCTATCATGAACCAGAGTAACTCTCACTCCTTGTGAAGTGATAATATGATTTGAACTATATGATCATATTTCTTAGGAGCTAGTTTCCCCCNATATATATATATATAAATATAAATTGTATATCAAAATCATACAACACATGATATAACTCACTCAGACTCATTAACTCTCACCCCCTATCATGAACGAGAGTAACTCTCACTCCTTGTGAAGTGATAATATGATTTGAACTATATGATCATGTTTCTTAGGAGCTAGTTTCCCCCGAGGGTTTACCGTTTCTCATTGAAAGTAGGGTCATAGCTACCGAATAGGGTCTCCACCCAAGTTTACAGACTTGCACCGATGGTAGGGTCATAGTTATCTATGCTCATCCATGATGTTAAGCTAGTACTCATGTGTGATCCTATGACACGTACATATGAACTAGTCCAAAAATCTCTATACAATCAACTTTATTCCAAAATATTTATTAAATTCGAATAAATAATATTTGATTCACCAAATTTCGATAGTAGGTAAAATAATCCGAATAAATTCAATTTTTAATAAAAAGAAGGTAATCGATCCCTTATCTCTTCGGGATAGCTCAACTTAGCTACCATGTGCTTGTAGCATCCTCATCTGCACAATCGAACACTTAGCAGACACTCAGCATGCTCTATACCTTCACCTTGAAAAATGAATTTTTTTACTGGCACTCCAAACGTCCAAACGAACTTCACTGTTGGATTCGAAATGTCCGAGATAGCTAAAATAGCTAAATAATACGCTCAATTCAGGTCCCGGGGTGTCAACTCCTCTATGCACAAGGAGAAAAGTCAACTCTAGCGTACCAGTTTTCCATTGCATGCTTTAAGCCAAAATTTCCGAAATTACTTCTAATTTTTACAAATGTTATTTTTTCCTTAACTTTAAAATCTGAACCCAAGGCCTATTTTACCCAAATACCGTATTCTCTTTGTAAGATGGCCAAATCAGAGAGTTAGCTTAGAAATATACCGCTTTTAGATTCTGAATTACAAATTCACCAACTTCTTAATATGAAAAAATGGCTGAAACTCAAGTCTTGACCTTAAATATGCCAACCCTTCTTCTAAGAATTATCTTCTCATACATAATCCACTCCAAAAGTCACCATAACATCACTTCCTTAGAAATAATTATGATAATACCATAATTACTTAGAAAAATGCTAGTAATCTAAACCCAGTTATAAAAATACAACAATAAAAGATGTATTTTCTTAGCCGGAGATGTCATTGTTTGGTGACCAGAGTCGGATTTGTCGCCGTTTGAATGCGAAATGGCGTCTTAGAAAAATGGAGCTTATACACTCATAGAAAGCGTAATCTCGAAGCTTCCACCTCCATTAGCTTCGTCGAAGAGCTCAAAAGAGTGCGGAGGTGGACGTGGGGTGAGTATGACCTCCAATGACTGAGTTCTGCATTTGGACATGAGAGGTGTTAAAATGGAGAAAATAAAGGAATGCATATTAAAAGGATAGGTAATTTATTCAACAATGCCATGTGTCGAGCTCTTATAAGAACATTTCAGATTTCGATTTTTCACAAAATCCCTTGAAAAATTGCTCCGGTGCCCCTGAGATTAAAATAGATATTTGCAAATAATGGCCTCCATCGAATAACTTTAATTTATTTGCCCCAATACCCTTTTTTAATTTTCGAAAATTGCTTAAAGGGGTTTCCACATTCTCAAATAGCCCAAATATAAGTTTTCTTGCAAAAATACTTCCCAAAATTATACTCTGGCCCAATTTTGACAAAATTAATGCATTAAGTCCAAATTTTTCAAATAATAACACTAAAATACCCTTCCAGATTTTGGGGATTTTACATTTTCAATCTAAAAAATTAGGAAAAATAGGAAAAATAAAGTTTCAATAGAAGATTACATGTATTAATTACAAAAAAATCCAACGAAGAAGTATTGCCTAAATTCTCCAATCATGATAAGCGGAGTTTGTCACCAAGTATCATCAATGTTATTGGAGAGTGATAGGTGTTAATTTACACTTAAATAATGATTTATTACCTGTACTATTTTGGTTGGTTTTGCGTTATTTTGAGACGTATTATCTTGTTTTATGTTTATTAATTGTCAAAAAAGGAAAGAATTGGAAATGAGTTGAAACGGGACGAATTGGAACAAAAATGGAGCAAGGCAGCAAAACCATGGTGGAACAGGGCTCGTAAAGAGGTTCTTCGCTGCCATCCGATGGTTGATATTCGGCTAATATCCTGTGGCGGACAAGCAAGCGCATGACGCAGGTCAGGGAAGGAGAGTCCGGAATGGCGAAAAAGATTTGGGACAATGTGATTGGGCGGCCCTCCAAGTGAGAGTATATAATATCGGGTAATCGGCGCTCCACGATGCATTTCAAGACCATGGTATCAGCAAAGCCAAACATGTACTTCCATATCTCGGGTTGGCCTCTTTGAGTTGCCTCGGCTTCATATGCTACTACTATTGTTGCTGTCCTCGTACTATTATGTATGATATCTTACTCTATAGTTTTCTCTTCTTTTGGAGAAAAGCGTTGTACTTATGGCATGTTTCGTTCTTTGGAATGGGCTTTGGAGTAGAAAGGTCATTCCAACAAAATACTCATTCCATTGTTTGGTTGCACATTTAGGTAATGGAATTGTTATTCCATGACAATCTAATTCCATCAAATAGGATAATTGCAATTCAACTAATCCGTCTAAATAATAAAGATTCTATTCCTGAACAAATATCTAAAAAAGTCACTTCACTATTTTTATCCTAAAATATCCATATTGAAATATAAAAATATGAGAATTGTGGTCAATTACCATATAATTATATTCCATTCTAGTGTTTAACCAAACAAAGTAATTCTTATTCCAATATTGATTCTAAATTTCAACCAAACAATGGAATAACATTTTTATTCCTATTTCAATTTGATTCCATTACAATTCCTATTACCATTCTAATTCTATTCCACGAACTAAACACAACGTAAAGGTATTTTCTATACTTGTAAGATGGAATAATGGTTATGCTCTCATTATTGCATGTATATTTATGGAGGCGGTGATAAGTACTGTAATAATCACAATCTTGAAAAAGAAAACTAGTAGCGCCGAAAATAAGAGCACTGAAAATGAGAGAACAATAAAGAATAAATAGATACTAGCGAAATGTCCCATTGACCCAGAGGTAAACTGCAAAAAAATATCCTAAATATCCTGAGTTTTGGGTGTTCCGTAATTTAAATTCTAAAATTTGGAGTCTGTAAAATAATACTATGAAATTAAGAATTCTTGAAAATTAATACACTGAGTTGACTTTTTGAATAACATAAACTGATAAAAAATAATAATATTCTTAAAATCAAGGAAAATAATAAGAATTAATCCAGTTTTAATAGAGGATATTATTATTTTTTTGTTACTAAAATTGGTCAAAAATTTAGTCCAGACTATTAATTTTCAGAAATTCGTAATCTTGTGGTATTATTTTGTAGAGTCTAAATTTCAATGTTTAAATTGCAAAACACTCAAACGTGATGGTAGCTTTTTTTTTTTTTTTGCAGATCATCCTAGTTTTTAATTTGCTTTAAATTTTTAATTTGTTATTCTTTTTTGTTTATGATGAAATATAACACTGAAAAAGTATCTAGCTATGACACACACACATATATATATTTACTCAATAGGAAACACTTGTTTGAAATCTAATTAATTTAGTAAAATTAACCCTGAACTATTTTTTTTTTCGGAGCAAAACCATATGATGTTGAGACTATTATTTTATTTATTTACACTAATTGTATTTTTATTTTACTTTTGTTCATTTTTCCTTATCATTTTAATTTGGTTATAAGTACTTAATTAGAAAAAATTTCTAAATATTTTACTCTAAAAAGTATCAAATATTTCTGTACTAATCAAAATTAATTACTCAAAGCTACTTCAAAATAATCTTTTATAAATATCGTATACAATTAAATATCTTATTCAGTTAACAAATTAATTCATTATTATTTATTTCATTTATTAATTCTAACAAAATAAATTTCTAATCTAAAAAGTTTTTAACTCATAAACTAAAACAAAAAATATTTAAAAAAAATCAAATTTTAACCCAAAAAAAATCTAACTAAACAATTCTTCATACTCAATCCACATCCTCAATACATAAACATCCACCAATAATCATCAAATCTAATATCTGATAATCCACTAAAAATTCATATCCAATATCAAAAACTCCAATACATATTCGTATTCCTAATAATATAATATCAAAGTAAAACTAAAACTTAAAAAAAAAACTACACTAATATCTGATTTTTTCTAATATTACAATATATATTTTAACTAACACTAAAACAAAACTAAAATATCAATGCATAATCATATATATATCTAATATTTAAATTTACCTCATATTACAACATATATTTTTAATTATTTAAGTAAAAAAAATAAAGCCACAAATTAACCAAAAGCTAACCTATTAAGCTTTAAGGAGGAGGATGATGATAGTGGCTGATAGCAGCTGTGATGGCGACGGCAGTGGCAGAGGTGGTGGCCAATGGCAACCTTGAAAAAAAAAACAAAACAAAACAAAAACAAAAAAATAAAAAATCAACAAAAAAGAAAGAGAGAGATAGCGGGAAAAAAAAAAAAAAAAACACTTACCAATCTAAGAGGGAGGGGGTAGAATTGGTATATGTGTGTGTGTGTGTGAGAGAGAGTGAGAGATGAAAAAATGAGGAAGAAGAAGATCGATTTCTAGGTATGTAAATCGATTTATCTAAAGAATCATTGCGTTAAGTGAAACGCACTGTTTCATTTAAAGTCAAAAAATTTATGACAGTCAGTTTGATTGCCTAAATTTTCGTAAAATTTCTGAAGCAGCGAGTTAAAAACTTAAAACGGCGACAAATATCTTAATTTAAAGCAGGGATAATTGTCGCCGCTTTAAACTAGATTTTTATTTTTAATTTTAAATATTTCTCATTAATTATAATTATTTTTATTAATTAATAATTGATAAATCTAAAGCGGCGACAATATCTTTAAACCAGATATTTTTACTCTATTTTCCAATCTAGTGCCAGTTGGTGCACTCTTTTTAAAGTGGCGATAATTGTCACCGCTTTAGAGATTTTTAGAGGAAAATTTTAGCACGCTTATCTAAATTATCACCACTTTAGGCTTTTCTATCTCTCAAAAAATGTAATTATTTTGTGACGACAACTATCTAATTTGTCGCCACTTTATATTTAAGGTTTTATTAGAATCGTCGTTTAATAACCCTCTTGTTATAGTACCTCCATTTCGGGATGGACTAGGGCTTCACGTAGGTTCACTGAACCCCACCAAATTGAGGGCTAGAATTGTATTCACCTGATCACCTCTTCTAATTAATTCTTATTTAGTTAAGAGAAAAGAGTCAAATCAATTACCTATTTCTATGCAATTTTGAGATCATGGCTTAAAAGTTAAAACACTCCATCATTTTGCCCATGTTTTTGGTCTTGGTATGAATTTGTCCCTCACTTTTATTTTTAGGGGATGACTATGGTAGGGGCGTCCCTACGTAGGGTCATGCCTTAATTATCGTTGGATAGAAATCTGTGGAGAATAACGGGAATCTGTGGAGAATCTATTTATATACAGATTCCCATCCAACGGTGAATAGACAGGGCTCTACGTAGGGGCGCCCCTACTGTAGACGCGCCCTTATTTTTATATTCAAGTACTCTTTAAATAGTAAAAGATTCCTCCTTTCAATCTAACACTATCGTTAGAAAATTATTAGTGGATACAAGAGCTTATAAATAGTCATTTTTCCTTTAAATAAAAAATAGTCATTTACCTCTTAAATAATAAAATAAGGGCGCATCTACAGTAGGGGCGCCCCTACGTAGGGCCCTGTCTATTCACCGTTGGATGGGAATCTGTATATAAATAGATTCTCCACAGATTCCCGTTATTCCCCACAGATTCCTATCCAACGATAATTAAGACATGACCCTACGTAAGGACGCCCCTACCGTAGCCATCCCCATAAAATAAATACCCTCACTAGTTTTTTATTTTCTTTTTTAATCAGACATTCCCGAATAGGTACTCTCATTGTGATTAAGTACATGATTAACTACATTTTTTTTTTCTTTGTGATCACGTAAAAAACAAAACCTAGTTTGGACTAGAACTAGATCATGTAAATAACATTTTTACTTAGATGTAGTTTCATATCGGAAATATTGAAACTACACTAAAACAACAACAAAAACTAACTATTATAATGTAGCATATATAACAAGTTTTGAGTAAAAACTGTCATATTATGAATGTTATATTATGAATCTTTTCTCTTTTATTTTATTTTTATCGTCTTTCACATATTTAACCATGTAAAAAAATTATATTACATCGTTTCATTTATTTCCTTTATTCAATCATAAAACACTAGTTATTTTAAAATGCCCAATTACCAGGAAAAAAAAAAAGCAAACAAACAAACAGTAGGAATACATTTATTTAATTATTTGAAAAGTGAAATAATTATTTAGCCATTGCTCATGACTAATTATCTTTTAACAGTATTAGTGTTAAGGGATAAGGGAATAACTATTTTACCCTTTCAAGAGTACTTGATTATAAAGTTAAAAATGATGGGCAAATTCATATCAGGGCAAAAGACACGGAGTAAATAACGAAATGCACTAAAAGTTATTTTAAGAAAAGGTACTCGATCAGCTCTTTGCCTCTAATTCTTTGATTATTAGATTATGGATGAAAAATGAGGGTGAAAGAAAGAAAACGCAAACATGCAAAGAAAGAAAACGCAAACATGCATTTTGTCTACGAACTTGGTCATACTATTGTTACAAGGATTAAAAAAAAAAAGACAATTGGTAAATAACTTTTTCCCTCCTTTTGGTCCTTNTAAAAACGGGCTCCTCAAAGTAAAAAAACTTTAATTACTGTACAAGCATAATAATTAGAATTTCAAACTCCTCAAAGAAAGAAAATAAAAAGTAGATTACAAATACGACAGTAGTAAGATTTGTGTGTTATCATAATTCTCCAAAAGAAGAAGATAACGAGGGCCACTAATAAACTATTGCCTCTAAAACCCACTATGAGACTACGTTCTTAGTGGGATAAACTATATGATTCTAATATCAATTGAGATCTACGTCCGTTGAAAAGGAAAATAACTCATCTGCCAAACAGATTTAAATCAAAGAAGAAAATCTCATATTCAAGATCGGGTAAACAGACTTGAAAATCCATGCAAAAAGTAATACTATAAATAAGGTCTAAATATGGATTTATTAGAAAACTAGAAAAAAACTGAAAAAATATCTCATTCCCGAAAGAGGTCAGGAAGAGAGACCAGGAAGGATGAGGAGAAAAGGAAAAGGGAAGACCAAAGAAGGAGAATGAGACGCTCTCTCTTCGACATTTGTGAGAACAGCGGTGAAAGAGAATAGTTTTAATTTGTAGGTATTGCTATTTCATCTTCTGTTATGTTTGATCCATGGATTTTGAGTTTTGATTTGGAGCTAATTTCAACATAAATTAATAATTAGGTGTTTAAAATAAAAAAAGAATAATGTGCACCACATGCAAATCAGTTTTATATCTTCGAAACTAAGGCTCAATCCTAGTTGCAATATACTTTAGGAGCACAGCTAATTAAGCTGCCGTACTTTTGGAGCTCAGCAGCGCGTAGTGAAAAGATTAACATATACAGTGAAATTGTGTAGGCAATATGTAATTAACAAAATAATAAGAAAAATGCTACACATTCGTATCTTTTGTATATGGCAATTAAATCGCCGTTCTTCACTAATAAATTAACTACTTAATTAGTGTTATCAAAATATATATTTATATTCAAAATTACATTTCATCAGTCATGACTTTTTCTTTTTTCCCTCTTGAAAGGGCTAACTGGGCGGTTTCTTTTTCCTTTTATTCTATTCGGATGATTAATTTGTTTTCTGAGCAGTTGTGTCATTTATATTCTATTTGT
>JXTC01000159.1:481847-507391 GCA_002914845.1 Trema orientale
ACTCGGACGCAGTACACATGTGCAGTTACCTACTTAGGGTGACTCACACTACATTGTACACTTACGATCACCAATCTTTGGTGACTCAGACATGCCATTGATCATTTGATTGTATTGCTTGTTATCTATTTGACTTGAATAGATATGTACTGGTTTTAATGTGATGTTTTATAATGATTTAGAATATTTGAACCTTTGGACAATGATTTTATTTTGAGACTATATTTTACAATAGTTTGGAATGTTTTAACCTGTGAAAGATGAATTTGATTTGAAATAACATTTTACAATGGTTTGAAAGATATAAATCTTTGAACAGTATTTTCAATTGGATTTCTGGAAACTATTTGAATATTTACTGATCATGCAGGACTTTGAAAGTAAGTAGTTTATTCTGGTTAAAAACCTGTAATTGAATCTTTACTGAGCATTCACGTGCTCACCTCCTCACTCCTCTCACTTTCAGGTGTTGACTTATTTTTGGGGTAATTATTATGGTGGCTTGACAAGCTTGTTTGGCATATGAATATCGTTTCCTATATTTTTATTTTTTGATAAAATTACTAATATCATTATAACCATCAGATTAAAATCCAATGGTCCAAATGAAAGTACCCATCAATGGGGCAAAAACAAAAATCCCCATTGAAACATGATCCTATATATATACACACATACACGTATATTACTATATACATGTATTAAAATTTTGATACAAAAATTAGTACCTCAAGCGTTATCGTTTAATAGATTAGGTTATTATAGTCATTGTGAATCAATTTCCTTTTTTTTTTCTTTTTTCCTGTTTTGTCCTTTTAGTTGCGTCATGTATCATATTACTATAAAAGAAGAGAATAAGTTAGAAATCTCACGTTATCTCACGTTTTTTTCATAGCACATGATATGATATATGATTTGCCAATATTAATCACTGATTTACTGAATGACTGAAAAAACAAGCCATTCTCCCAAGTCTCCTAATGTTAAACGTCTGAACTTTGGTATGAAATAGTTTACGTTCAACGGTTGCGGTGAATGAATTAATTTTTTAACTGGTAAAATGTTATTAAATGTACCTTACAAAAAACAAAAAAACAAAAAAACAAAAAAACAAAAAACTCATGGAAACCAGATATGTAGTCATTTCGTTCCTTAAACTCCCGCAGCCTAGAAAATTTGTTCAACTTTTTTAACCCAAGCTTGCTAATACATCCATACTAGAATCTAAACCTAATGTTAATCAGACTGCTTCATATTACATTTCATATTTCACAAAGTTCCTCAAGTAAATTTATCCTCATTTATTCAAGGTCACCTAGATATCCCACCGTGTACAATCTCAGCTATAAATCTTCAAGACATGAAAGATGCTAATCTTAAAAACCCCTTAAAAGGAATCTCCCGCCGTTTATGGCGAATAACTTTTGATCTTTGAAGATATCAAAATCATCCCCCTATGACTCTCGAAGACTTAACTCAAGAAACTACTTATTGGTACAACAGATTGTAAGCCGGTAAATCTTGTACTCTGTGAACGTCTTCTAAAGAAAGCTCTCTTTCTAATTGCGTCCTTGTGACTTGTAGAACCTCCTGAAAGCAATTGGAAAGCAGCAAAAAGTTCAGTGGTCTGGATTGCCTCATAGTAACAAAGAAACAGAATTAGCCCAAGGCACAAATGTCTGTACATAGTACATTAATAAGGGAATGTTCGGCAGAGATATCTCTAATATGGAATTCTTAAATTTGGTTTTTTTCAATCCCACATTCTAATCACAAATTTAAGCCCCTTATCTCTTCTTCATAAGAGGGGAGATAAAGAGATTACGTTAAATTCCATGTAGGAAGCATGCATAGCAAGCCATTGTGCATCCATCATTTCAAAAGCTAGACAGTATAGTACATCAAACGCTTCTTCATCTTCTGCAATTGTAGATCAAAATAAAACTACTTAGTAACAGGGGAATTGGAAAAGTACAATGGTTTTTTTTAGTATAAAGTCACTAGAGCACCATAAGAAGATGTTTTTTCCTTCTTTCACCTCCTAATAATCTCATGAAATTGATCCCTGGAATACATTTTGGCTTTGCTGCAAAGTAGACAAGCAAATAACAAAGTTATAGAACAATAAACACCTTTTCGGGAGGAAAAGTAGAAAAATCTGTAGTTTAAACTAAATGGCAAAGCTAATTCTTTCTCTGGTATTATTTATGTGAATATTTTATATACCTGAGTATAGATCCAGCATCTGAATCAACATAAATGATACATTTATTCCAGCTACAGCAAATGGGTATTCCCATGTTGCTCGCTTACCGCCTTGCTTGAACAATAACCTACGAAAAGATGCCTTGATTTTGAATTTTACATAATTAGTTATAACTCATCTTATACTAGTTCAGTAATAAGAGAAACTAGAAAGACATCAAGCACACAAGGGCTTAAACTACAAAATATTATGTTCTTTTTTAACAATAAATGACAAGAAAGTAAGGCCACATACCGGATAAGTTCTGGCAAAAAATAGCAAATTCTCAAGGGAAATAAATCCGCAACCCCTATGTAGAGAAATTCACAGCAATTCACTGTGAGAAAAATACTTCTCCATTGAAAAGTAAAATATTAAGTCAAAAGTGAAAAGTGAAAACTAATGCTCAACCAGAAGTATGTTCTTTTTGTCAAAATTCTTTCTATCCCTAATTTAGTTATTCTCTATTAATGACGGAAACAATAAGAAGTCTGTTAAAAAGGTTTGCTCTATGCAGGCCAGGAATGAAGCCAATTCTTTTCAGTTTGACGGCATATGCAGAACACATTCAACTCTAGAATGCAGTCACTAACAAATCCATACTCTCCAACCCAAAAAGCATAAACAGAAAGGAAATTTTATGATGGGATGCATCCTTATCCATGAAACAATGCATGCCATCTCCACCTATTTCTTATTCTTATATTCACAAAGACCACTAGGGATAATGATAAACACAGCACAATGAGGTGATAATGAAGACCTACACTTACCTGCTTATTCTGAAGACTGTGTACACACTTGACACAGTCTCCTCATTGTCAAGAGGCAGAAATCGCTCGTGTAAACTATAAACAAACAAGCATTTCATATGATAGAACTGTACCTAAAGTCAGTGGATGGATTAGGACCTTGCCACCCCATCTCTTTCCATTGCTCTGAGATCAACCCTTTCAGAGCAACATCAGGAAAGGCAGCAAGCCACAATGCTCTCAAGGCTTCCTTTTACATGTAGAATAGACAATTTGAATCAATTTATTAATTTGACCAAATACTGGAAAAAGAAAAAGGCATTAAAAATAAGACAAATTAGCAGAAACTCGTATCCATGCTCCTTCACTGGAGGTACAGCATTAAAAAGAAAAAATGTAAAAATGAGTTTATGTAGCATTAGTGACTACAGTAATATCTCAAACATCAGCTAAGATTCTAAATGGCTAAAAGGAAATATGATTGCTGCTTTTACTCCATAATGACTATAGCCTCTAGTAGAATCCAGATAAAAGCATCATCACAAATACTGGTAGCTTGATTTATCAAACTCAACAAAGACAAAAGTGGAACCAAGTTATGGAAAGAAACAGATTTAGCACACCAGGCAGAACATACTTGGTGATCAGGGCGAGTCTCATCGAATGGTACTTGCAACCGCTCTTGAAGCCTTTGAAGTCTTTGTTCCTAGTAAGAAGATTGTAACATACGGTTAGCCTATATAATTCAAGTGGGTTTGACAATACTCAATAGACAACAAAATCATAAGCATCTTAACTACAATTTTGGTTTTTAGAAAATGCCAAAAAGAAGTCCATTTATTTTTTGAAGTGACATTCTCCTACTGAGGATCAACATCACTGAGATTACAAACACTAAAATATACCATCATTAATAAAGTGTCATGAATTCCAGATTCAACCATCATTAATAAAAGGTCATAAATTCCAGATTCAATTTCTTTACTCAAATAATAATCAGTTGTAGAAAGATGCAAAAGAAATCATAAGCCAAAGTGACAACACACTGAATGAGTTGTACTGTCTCATAAGGCAATTATTACCTGAAGAGGGCTCAATGTGTAGTCAAGGTACTTCTCACTGCGTTTATTGCTTGACCGGTTAAAGAGTCCTCCAATCCATGACCTTGGTCCGACCATAGCATTTGCTGCAAAAAGTAAAGACAGAGCAATGAAATTAAAGAATTTACTCAATCTTTAAAGTCAGGTAGTTTGAGAGGAACATGGTTAGTGCAGCATTACTTGCATGAGTTACAAACAGAAAACTTCTCATTATCATCCTAATTTGCGTCAACCTGTATAGACCAAGACATAGGGCAGCTGTAGGAACAGAAGGTCCATTTTCCTTCGGAAAGTAAATTTCAGAAAGAAAAAAAGAAAAAAAAACAATAGTGAGATCAAAGCCAAATTATTAGGGTAAAAAATAAACAAAAGAAGAAAGAAAAAGAAGAGAGAAACACTCCTTACTTTGTCAATATCTTTTTATATAAGATTAGGAAAAGAATTTCTAGAACCTACTATGCCCTCTTAATAACCTAAAACTTCTTGGTAAGGACTTAGTGAAAATAAAGTTATTAAATACAATCCACTATTTGTTTCTGTGCAATAATTTTGTCTACGAGCTGGCTAAATGGCTAGATCTCAATATGCTGGGTTGGTTTTTCAACCCAGCTTATGTTATCTCAAGGGGAAAAATTTTATACAAAGTCATGCAAGTTAGGCTAAAAGTAAATTGCCAAAAAGAGAACTTTGTCTAACATGGCATCAAAGGATGTTGGCCATAGCAAAATTCGCACTTAATTCATGTATCAGCAGTCTCAAATGAGATGAATTAACATGTATGGAACTTTTTTGGAATATGACATAACAAAGATCAATATTAATTTGTTTATTTTCAAAGGAAAGATAAACCATGAGAAAGAAAAGAATCCAGAAATTTTACTCACTAAAACATTGAGCTAACTGCGTTATTACGTGGGTGGAATCATGTGACCACTCCAACTCCTCATCACCCTTCTTCTGTCTCCAGTAAGTTTCATCCTCATCAACCTACATTTCAATTTTTAAAAATCCACTTTAAGTACTAATAAGTAGATGTAAATCCATCTTATTCATTCTCAAGTTTGGCTACATCACTAGTTTGATATCGCAGAGTAAACAGAGGAAACGATATAAAGGAGAATAGAACTCAGAATGGAAATGCATTGAATTTTTCCCCCGAAGATAAAAGTACTTAAAACTCAAATACAACACAACATAAAACATGTTTGTTCAAGAAAAACCAAGTAGAGGAGGTAGTACTATAGAAAAAAGCTATCAACAAGAAAATATGGAAATGCGGATTCTTGTCATGAATTCCTCAACATCCACATAACATCATCATTAGTAATAACCAAAAGCTTCAATAGCAGAAAACTAGAATTTAAAATCAAAACGGATAAAAGAATTATGTAGTGACCAGACACAAAAGGCTGAAGCAAGAAATGTGACTCTAAGAAGCTATAATCTGTAATGGTAAGTAGCATTATTCTGAATTAATATTTCAAAGGCAAAAAACAATAGGATGTGAGAGAGAGAGAAAGAGGAATATGGAATGGGGTTTTACTCTGTGATGAGAAGAGCAAGAAGGAAAGCATTGCCTACGCCTCCTTAATCTCATGAGTTGAGCTGAAATGAGGTGAGGTAAGGGGGACCAAAATCAAAAAAATGAGAATATAACACCCTTTTAACCGAAAGTAAAGAAAGGCATAAGACAAAAAAGACTTTGAAGTAATGGGTCACAAATGATTGCACCCATCTCCATGCTCACCCCTATTATTCAACCTTACATCATTCAGGTCTCTCACTTTCACTCACTTTTCTATCTCTATCTCCACGTACTGTAAATTTAGAGAGAGAATCAGAGAAAAAAGAGTCGAGGAATTGAGTAATGGTGAAAACCCAGTTGTGCCCAGAAGCCATTATGGTGGAAACTTTTAAGAGAGAAAAGATTAATTAATACATATATACATATCAGCAATATCAAAGGAATCCTTTTGACATTTCAAGCAAAAAAAAAAAAAAAAAGGAATCCTTTTGACATATTTTTTTAGTGTAAAAAGCACTCACTCAATAGTCAATACTCATAAAATAATAAAAAAGTTTAGTGTAAAAGGTTATACACGCTTAGTATAACAATGATACATAAGACAAAGGTAACAAAAGTCATGAAGCACATGAACAGAGAAAGAGAGACAGAGCAAAACACAAAAGTACCTGCTATGGCATCTGAGGAAACATGTTTGTTGGAGGTGGTGGAGGTGGGTTTTCACGGTGACGATGGGGTCAGGGTGGGACCCCCTTGGAGAAAGTAGTGCTTAGGTGGGGCCGGGACTGGTACGGAGCTCCAAAAAGGAAAAAGAGAAAGAGAAGAAGAAAAAAGAAGAAGAAGAAGAAGAAGAAGAATAGGTAGGAGAAGAAGAAGAATAACATTGTCTTGGGGGGGAGAGAGAGAGAGAGAGAGATTTTTGCATACAATGACAAGCTACACGCCGTTTTTGGAGATGTAAGGAAAGTTGTTTATGAGGCTGGTCTTGTCCCTCTCTTTGCCTTTCCCACTCAAACCACTCACTCTCCTACAATCCAGCCTATGCCGCAGCTCTCTCACGCTTGTCTCTCAACTTCTTTTCTTTTTCTTCTCCCCTCTTTTATAATGCCCACTAAAATAGAGAGTGCACCTGAAAATTTGTAGAAATGTATTGAAATCCAAGTATCAATGCAAACTATTAACACAAGCGAGAATTATAAAAATATTCCAAGATTTAGGTGAGATGGAAGAAATAACAAAATATACTTTGCATTAACAAATTGTGTAAAATTCCACATTTGTGTGTCCTAGCATTACTTTCATTACTTGTCTAATTGGAGTAACTTATAATTAACAATTGAAATTCGACAACACACATGTATACATGTTGAAAAAGTGAGAACCTAAATATTAAAATTGTATAAGAAGAACAACTCAAACCAACGTTCAAAACAAATTAGTAATGCACTAAATTCTATCCGTTTTAAACTAATAATAGCAAAAATTAAAAAGAAAATCCATAATTATCTTGATTAAATTAAACTGGTTAAAGGAAATTAAAAAGGGAGAAAATTGTCATTACAATGAAGAATAACCTTTTTTTCCCCTTTAGATATACATTATACTAGTGTAGCATAATTGAGTCTTCTCTTGGCATATTAAATTTTAAACTTGTTTTGGGCCTTATCCTCTTTAATTGCAATATGCAAGAATAAACGTGGGGGAAAAAATTAATAAAATTTTAGCTGAATTAAAGAAATCATTTGATCCTTTCAAAAAAAAAAAAAAAATCATTTGATAACAAATAGAAAATACTTTGCACCTCGAGCGTGATTTTATCACGTCCACGTAACGATGTATTTATATATGGTGACATTAATTAGTTATAATAATAATAAATAATAATAATAATAATAATGACTAGTTAACAATGATAAAGAATATTCGACACATAGATCATCCTATTAGTTATATCGTGTTGAATTGAAGTGCTCTAACAAATAGGAAGTTGTAATTGTAAAATCTGAGTTTTCAAAAAAAAAGGGCAAATAAGTAATTTTAAACCCAATGACAATCTTGTAATTAAATATTTTCGGATTAATTTATTCAAAATATCTGAAATATTTTATTGGGTGCTACAGTTCCAGGTAATTGCATAAAAACCCCAATCTTCTCCTTCTTCTTCACGTGAAGTCCCTCTCTCTCTCTCTAAAAAATTTTTTAAAAAATGAAGCTTCTGCCGATCGAGCTCGCCGCTGCACGACGCCTCTGCCAGCCCGACGGGCCAACCCGTACTCCTCCCCAGCCACCGAAAAACCAACACCAGCCATCCTCGCTGCAAACCGCCGCCCCTTGCCGGAATTCTGGGCCGCCGAAGTTACAGCCCACTGAGGACATTTTCGGCCACCGGAGTAATGTTGGACCTCCTTTCGCAACACCAATGGCACCATTGGATTCGTCTCATCATCTCCGTCATTTTCCAATCATTCTTAGCCGTTAACTCGCCGCCGGTAAGATTTTCACCGTTTGGGCCGTTTTACCTAAGTTTGTAAAAAGTGATATTTTTATCACTTTTTCATTAGATAATTATTTTACCAGAGGTAATTATATGAGGTAAAATAGAGTTAAAAATCATAAATAATTACGGTTGGTAGAAGTTAAAATGATATTCGAAAACATGTTAATTTTCGAATTGAAAAATGTGGTATTTTTCTAATTCAGAACGAAAAGTGATATTTTTACAAAACTACATAATGTTATACTGAAGTCTGTTACTAGTGAGATTGGGTTTTGAGCTGAAATTTGAAAAGTGTTGGTCCCGTTTGTTTCAACCATTCCATTCCATTGGAATGGAAAATCCATTTGAATGCGTATTTGTTTCAACAATTCAGTTTTTCCATTCAAATGATCTTTTAAAATGTGTGTTTGTTTCAACAATTCAGTTTTTCCATTCAAATGGTCCATCCAAAAAGTTAACCATTGGAATGATTTTTTTGTATCTTGAATGAGAATGGAGGGGAGGAGGTGTTTTTGAATGGTCCATTCCAATGATCCCATTCTAATTACAATACATTCCACTATTTTTTCCATTCAAATGTCTTCCATTCTAATTATAACACATTCCACAATTTCTATTCAAATACACCCATTCAAATAGGCGAACCAAACGGGCCCGTTATTTTTCGAAATCTTTATGCAAAAATGATAATTTTACAAATAATTAGCAAAGTTGATAATTTTTCAAATATTTTCGAAAGTGATATTTTCCTAAGTAATTTTGTGATAACGACACTTTCTGAAGTATTTTCAGAAAAGTAGTATTTTTGTAAATTGTCAACAAAGATGATATTTTTCTAAATACTTTGGAAAAAGTGGACTTTTTCAAATTAATTCCAAAAAAAGACACTTTTATAATTCTCGGATTTAAAACCCGTTTAAGGCTCGGGATCTCAAAATTGAATTCTGATTTCAAATTTTGATTTAATGAGGTTGAGAAATAAGTTTTGATATATAATATCGCTATGTTTTGAAATAACACAATTTCATGGCTCGTAAATAGTACCGTTTGCGTGCCATAGGCAAGTCCCACATTGGGACCCACTTTTGACAAATTATGTGTCTAACATAGCATTTTTGGGTGCTCAAAATTCAGTTATGACCTCTGTTTCTCCATCGAGGCTTCGGTAGAAAAGTCACTTTTCCAAGTAGACTTACCGGGATTCCGAAACGGCCGTTTTTGAACACCCAAATGACCAACGAGAGTTTCTTCAAGCGTCTTTAGCTTGGTATAGCTACCATATTGAGGTAGGGGTTCAGTTATCTAGTTTTATATTGTTTTGGATTTATAATTGCATTATAATTGATTTATGAAAAATTGTAGTTCACGCGATGGTTTAATAAAGTTATGGAAACACATTGGATTATACTGGGATTGGACTGTAGATTTCATATACATATTTTCTTTAAATTGTGATTATGGGGTAATACAACGGAGAGCTGCCCATGTTACAGTATATCCCAGAATAATGCCAAGTTGAATTTTAAAGCATAATTTGATTCTTAGATGCATGGTTATTGTGAATAATTACATGTTGTACATACCATAGGATCACACACTTGAGTTCCATTATTGCATCATGGTAGTTTAGAACGTTGGTGAGTTGCTACAGTGCTAGGTAAAAGACTTAGACCCCTGCACAGGTTTTTGGCTGACATACCCACGGGTAGTGTTAGGATGCTAGGTACCTCTGCTACAGAGGTATTACAGAGCCGTGATGGGAGGATGAGAGCTCACTCATATACTTGGTTGGTTTATGATATGTACAATTATGTGGATTTGGTTTTGGTTTTGAATATGAGATTATTCAGGATATCAATTATTTTATAAACTTAGTTTATAAATGGATTCTGGAAAAGGTATTAATCATGCAGGTTTAGTAAAAATTGCATCCATTCAAAAAAGTAATTGAATTTTTACTGAGCATGTGAATGCTCACCCCCCTTACTTCTCTCACTTTTAGATGTTTGACTATTTGAGGTAGTCGTCTTGATGGCTAGACAAGCTGTGCAGCTTGTGTATGCAGTTCTACTCTTAATCGCTAGTGGGTGTTCATACTCTGTTGTCTTTCTTTCCTTGTTCAATTATTTAGCCAAGATTAGTAAATCTAAAAAGTGGATGTGTGAGAATGGTTTTGTAATTAATTTAAGAACTTGAAACTACAAATGATTTAATGTAATTATTTTGGACTTTAGATTAAAGTTTTTAATTGAACTCAGTTTACCATAATCCATTAATTATTTATGAGTTTTCAAACAAATTTATCACAAGCTTTCTTAAAATTTAATAGGTATTTTTCTTAAGTAATAAAAGCTAATTAGAATTTTAATAGTCGTGGAATTTATAATAATTTGAGGACTAAAAAGAAATTATTTAATATATAATTTTCCATAAATTTCGTAAAACTAATATTTAATTATTCTTTCACCTAAAATTATTAAAAGTCACGGCTTTGAATTTCCGATCGTGACAGTAATAAGTTAGAATGTGATCGAAGATGATCTTGCATGCGGAAGATTTATAAATAAAGAATAATGCTATTTTTTTTAGTGGAGAATAATGCTATATTGATTATGTATAAATATTATAAATTTAGTAAGGAAAGGAATGGTATATATAAGAGCAATAATATGTGCAATCCCACATACTACTAAAAATAAAGCTGTAGGACTTAAAACTTGTAGGTCCTCGGGTCCTCCTAGATTTAGTGAAGCACTATTAGCACTACATAATACGTGACAGATCATTAAAAGAATCAATATTCATCACTTCTGTGCAACGTTTCTAAACAAAATGACCGTGACTCATAATTAATCCTATATAATTATATCGATTCCATCGCCTTTGACCACGGGGATTGGTCGTGTTACAAACCTTTATTTAATTGGCCGTAATTGAATTCTCATTCGTTTCTCTCTTTCATTTCTCTTTTGTTTCTAGAAAGTTGAATAAGTTGTTGGTCAACTTGTGGATAGAAGGCATATTTGAAAACTATTAATCAAATGGTGAGTTGGGCTAGATTTACCCAAAAGAGAGAAAGAGGAAGAGGTATTGCTGGGTGGCCGGCCCGGGACGGACCTGAATTTATTATTAATTCACTCCTTAGCCGCTTAAAAATAAGGATAAATGACTTTATTAGTTTTAAAATTATAGAAAAAATCTCACTTTAGTCCTTAAATTTTAAACCGTATTGTATTAGTCCTTAAACTATCAAATATGTTTTATTTTAGTCCTTTTTGGTTATACATTTTATTTGATTCTTATCAAAATGAGCATATGAGTTACATTTCTATTCTATTTTAGTAAATTTAACAAAATATCACATTTTGGACAAGTGTATATTATATTACTGCCATATGTAGCTAATTTTTGTTTTACCAATCATTTTTCAAACTATTTTAAATCATGTTTTAATCTCTTTATAGTATTGGATTCTGCTTCTGGATATGAAATAAGTATAATAGAATGTTAAATGTGTCTCATGTGCTTATTTTGTTAAGAATAAGACGAAATATATAACAAAAATGACTAAAATGACACTTTTTTAATAGTTTGAGGACTAAAAATGGATCAATTTAAAGTTTAAGGACCAAAATGAGATTTTCCAATGGTTTAGGGACTAATAAGATCATTTATCCTGAGAATTAACCTTTATATTGACAATTACACATTCATTTTTGAATATATATATATATATGGATAATGCTATGTATACCAAAATTTTTACCAAAGTTTTAATACCAACACATGTGGCATATGAGTTGGTAATATTCAATTGGTAAATATGATTAACTTATTTGTGGTAAGTTTTAATACACCAATTAAATAGTGCTAACTCAAATACCACATGTATTGGTATTAAAAATTTGGTATAAATTTTAGTACACCTAGCATTATCCATATATATATGTGGGTAATCAAACGATATATTACATATTTGGACTTGAATTAACATTTATATTGACAACTACACATTCATTTTTGAATATATAAATATATATGGGTAATCAAACGATATATTACATATTTGGACTTTGGGAGTTTCCTTGTTGCACCTTAAATTGAACTAAAGCAAATGGTTTTCAACAAATATAATCACAAGCACACCCAAACTAAACCCTCATAAACTGTGTCATCAATATTAACTCTACAATATTCCACAAACTGGAAACTCTCTGATTACAAATTGAAGCCATAACTCTACCTTCCAAAGGAACTTAGAGGGGACAAAAAGAAAGTGCAAACAAAAAAGAAGGGGGGAAAAAAAAAAAAACAAGACCAAAAAAGTCATTTCATGAGGGGTACCACTTTACATAAACTGGATTTTGTGGGGTTAAAGACTATGAGATTAAGCAAATAGGGACATATATTATAAATAGTGATTTTTATGGAACTGGGTATGACTTGTTTCTACACATGCACTTGTAGGCCATAGGACAGGTCTCGGCCTCGGCAAGAGATGCACAGACGAAGCTCACCATCACCAATCTACATGGCGAGCATGACCCACACGCATGCGAACAGTCCGGCAAGCTTGACCCTGCAACTTTAACCTCCGAGTCCGGTGCGCCCCTTATTCGCTTCATTACTGCCTCCCTCTTTTCCCAGTACAAGTACTTTGGTAGTTCACCTACTTTGCCACTTGTCCCACTTATCTCAGATACTTGTGCCAAACGGCCGTGACGGTGGCCTTGTCGTCGTCCTGAGACAGAACGTCAAATCATATCAAAATCAGTTACTATATACTAATAATGATACAAAATATTATTCTATATACTATTCCATACCATAGCATATTACTGATAAGGTTTTTGTACATTCTCCCAAAATCTCCCAAAAACGTATGCATGCACATTATTTAAAAGAAAACAAAGGAGGGAAGCAAACCAGCTATGTTCCTGGTGGACATGGCAACCGGAAATAAGAGCACAAAAATTACAACTCCAGCCACACAAATTGAACCCTTCATGGCTTAATAATCTAACCCTCTTTTTGTTTATTCTTTGGGCTTTTTTTTTTTTTTTCTGTTGACTTACAAACCTAAGTACTAGCCAAAAAAAAAAAAAAAATTACTGTACGGCAAGAACGGTGTGAAGAAGATGGAGAAGTAGGCGAATATATATATATAAAGGGTCGAGGTGTCACATGATTATATCATATGATGTATATATGTAGCCAAAATACTGTAGTAAAGTATATTGAAGCGAATCACAGGCAAGAGTATGTGATCATAGAGTAGTAGTGTGAGGAGAGAAGGGCAGATCACATGAAAGAGAGTGTCCGAAAAAAAAGGGTTAGTCACAGATAGTCACAGGACTAATCGAGCTTGCTTTTGTGGTTCCATGGAAGAAGGGTGTGATATGGTGGAATAGAAGGAATTTACAATATTAAAAGGGCTTTCTTTTACGTGAAACTCTGACCCTGGCTTTGCCCCCCAATGAAAAAAACTAAAAAAAGGAAAACGGGGTTGGAAAAGTTTTGGGGGTTTTTTTTTTTTGAATTAATGGATGAGATAATTAATTGGGTACTGAGGTCTGAGGTCCTCATTTATGTGACTACCATTAATATTTCCTTGCTGCCATCTATTTTATTTGTAAAAGCTGAGTTCAATGGTACTGGTACAGTTTTCCCTTCAGAGAAAATATACAGTACTGGTACAGTTTCGTATCATCAGTTCCCAACCCTCATATTAGAATCTTAGATAAAAGTAGAGACCGGTGAGTATGACAAAACCTATGCATATGTAGACTAGCCTAAATAGATATTGTAGACCAATAGTCTAATCTTGCCAAATCAAAATCCAAATCAATTACAAAAGGCTTCACATATATATATATAATCGAGGAATGCTAGCAATATTCTCTTTTATACTCTTTTTTGCATTCTTCTAATCTCACTGTTTGACACGTAGATTCCACTATAATTTGTTACATTATTAAAATATTAAACTTGATAGTAGAATTCATGTATCAGATAGTAAGACTGGAGAGTGTAAAAGAGAGTGAGAAAAAGAGTACATTTATTATTTCTCTATATAATTATATCTATATAGTGCTGGAACCGATATTAAAGGCAGATAGCTAGGTGGACCACAGATATAGCCCCTCAATAACATATGCCATTAAATACCAAATCAGAGTTACTTAAGGAGAAAAAAAATGAATGATTTTTTTTTTTTGGGTGGATAATGAGAACTTAATTGACAAAGCGAAACAAACAAACTGTTCGCAAGGAACAGAACAAGGATCGCTAAAAGCGATCACCAAAAGGAAATAGATATATCAAAAGGTCTTAAGAGGTCTCTCTCCAGATACAAGAGGGGAGAGAGAGAACATCCAGTGAACCAAAAGTACTAGAATTGGACGATGACATACTCAAACAAGGAAAGAACAATGATCGTTAAAAAATGAATGAAAGAGCTACAAGTTAGAGAATGACATAAACAATCCAAAAATAATGGTTCAGGTCCCCACACTGACCAACCAAGGAGGAGAGGAGATTCAAACCCGAATTGTGTACTAAGTGGACGTACGTCCATTCTTGCTATTCTATTAAGGCTAGTTGGTTACCAAATCAAAGGTTATAAAAGCCTATCATCCATTAGCACATTTAGCTAAAATAGAAAAAAGTATTAATAAGTAATTTGTTAGTCATAAAATATTGAAAAAGTCTCATTTTGATTTTAAACTTTTCACTTAGGTACTTAAATTATTAAAATTGTTCGTTTTTAGTGATCTTTTCTTAAAACATTGTTTATTTTGTTAAACATGTATCACCAATGGGCTAAAACAAAACTTTTTTTTTTGAAGTTTAATAGGGACCAACATTAAAATTATTTTTATGAAATTAGTATTGTGCTCTCAAATTTAACGAAAGATTAACATAACAAAATGTTTGCGACTAACAAAGAAATAATTTTAAAAGTTGGAATAAGATGAAAAACATAAAAAGTTCAGGAACTAAATCAAAACTTTACCATAAATGGAAAAATAATACAATTAGTCCTAGAAAATAAACTAAATTACTCATTAATTGCGGTAGAGTTGCATGGGCATTGAGCTCAGGTTGGTGGACCAAAAAGGTGATAAAGTAAAATTAAGCAGATGTTGACCACTTGACGGTTGTTCAACGCATAGGCACATAATTAACAAAGAACGCAATTTAACATCAGAGTTTTGTTTTATTGTCTAAGTACATGATATTTTTCATTTTAAAAGATTTAGTTCAAACAATTATATACCTAGTGGATATCGTAAATTTGTTCATTTTGTTCCGTATGTATGGTCCATTGCTTGCAGATCTTACCCACCTAAGTTGACATATATAAATACAAGTTTGGTCATACCAGGACTAGATCTAGCTAATTTGTTGGATAGAAGAATGCTAGTAATAATCTCTTTTGTACTCTCTTAATCTCATTGCTTAACACGTAGATTCCACTATGATTTGTTGCATTATTAAAATATTAAACTGGATAGTGGAATCCACGTGTTAAACAGTGAAACTAGAGAGTGTAAAAGAGAGTGAGAAAAAAAGTGCATTTAATATTTCTAAGTAGTTAGAATTATTTTACTTTTATTCTTAAGACCCCAAATTCTTTTGAACTTATTGTATAAGAGAGAATATACTGGATTTGAACTTTTTATTAGATATAGACTATATTGTTTATTCATGGCTTATCATTTTATGTTCTATATCTCATACTTTATTTATTATTTATTTATTTTTGAGTCATCTGCATTATATATGTATATGTATATATATATATACACACACATAATTACCTCCTTTATTGCGCGTCAAACGCAAATAATATACTACCTTGAGAAAACCGATTACATAATTAATTATTTCTCCAGCTTGAGCTTCTAAACTCAAGCAATTTCGACTCTGCTTCTAATAAAATAATCTTCAGAGAATGTAAAATTAATAAATTATGCTTTTGTTAGACTTTAGTTTAGTGTTCTACTTGTAAAGGTGACCGTTTCAATAAATGCTGACTAAAAATAATATTTTGTGGTCATCGGTCAATAGAGATAGCTTCAAGAGCAACGTTGTTTTTTAACTTTAGTTCGTTAAAAAATAAATAAATCAACAAATAATAAAAGGCCCTTTTTTTCTTCTTAAAGCGTTGGGACTTTATGTCTTTTTCTTAAGCTACTAATGACTTATGGTGGGTGCTTAATATTGTACACTAAATTAGTGTAAACATGTCTTTTCTTTCAGTACTTTTCGTGAGCTAATGGTTTACATATAATATGTGCAGCAAATTACTCTTACACCATCGGAGATTCCTGACCGTCTATTCGTAAAACGACACCGTTTGTATGATGGTGGATGTTGGTTTTGTGCCACGTGTGAGACCTACCCAAACTGTGTGTCCAAAGCTCACACTGAATACAGCCCCGGTAGTTGGACATTTTGTGTTCAAACAATGTTTGTCTATTGGCGCCCGCCAAGCAAGAAAGACAACAACTTAACGGTCAACCACTATTTAAAATTTCCAAATCAATAAAAATAAAAACCAATTAAAAAAAAAACGCGTAAAATAAATAAATGAATATATAAAGAACTCTGTATATAAAAGAGCAGCTAGCCCAAAAGTGTTCTTATAATTAAGAAGAAATCTGAAACTGGTGAAAGTCGTAAAGAAGAGAACTATGAACACCCTGGTCCGGAGCACAACGGCAACAATAAGCCGGCGATTCGACGGCTACGAACCGTTGGATCATCATCATCAACGGATCATGATGAGGGATGAGAGAAACCAGCTTGGACGGAGAGCCTCCTCGAAGCGTAGTAAGAAATTAGAGGGACACCGAGTGCGTAATTCCCGAAGCTATAGAAACGAGCGAGCCAAGCAAAGAAGAATTTTCCTCAAAACCTATAAGTTGGCGCCCGTTGGAAACTTCCACCGCCGATCCGAGACTCGGAAACTTGACGAGTTTGCTACTAAGGTTAAGAAAGTGGTGGTTTCGGTCTTGTCGTTGATCCGAATCGGTTCCGGTTCTTTGAGATCTTGTAATTGTCGTTTGGCCATCCGTGCTTCCACTCCGAATCCCATGTGTAGGAAGTGATTTTTAATTTTTTGGAAGTGGTTCTTTTTGGTATGTGAAAAGCCAAAAAATCGAGCAATAAGGGTCCAATTTATAGAGGATGATTGGAAAAAAAAAAAAAAAAAAAAACTAGGAAATAGGTAGGGAATTGGGTTTCTTTTTCCATTGGTAAATAAATCTCAATATTGTTTTGTTGTTAATTAGTTATTTGTCTTTCATTCTTATGAATTACATATTTACTAAGCAAAAGGGCCAAAGGGGTCTCTTCCTAATACATTATACTATCAAGAAACTAATTTTTGATTTGCTAACACTTGCCAAATGTGAAGTACTAAAGTTTAAAAAATGTCTCTAAAGTATAACGAAAATTTCACTAACTGTATTAGACAAAAACTAGGTTAAAAAATTTGCAGTTTAAAACAAAGATTGAAATGGACAGTCAATAACACATTTACTATATACCAGTATGAAACCCCAAAGACCCGGCTGTGAAATTTCAAGGACAGAATCCTCTGTTTCTCTATATCCACACACATGGAACAACTCCCTTGATCAGTGGAGAAAAAAATTAAAAAGAAACCCCAAAAACCTTTTTCCCATTTTCCCTTGATCTCTAATTCACTTCCATTCTAAAATCTCACAACCAATATCCCAAAAAACGGAGTCCTCTGTTTTCTTCTTTCCTTTGTTTTTATTTTTTAAAATATGCAGGCCAAAGGGCTTCTTCACCAAAACCTCCACTATTATCTCCTCTAGCCATGGAGTCCGGCCACCAAACAAACTATTCCATGCTCTCTGAGAACCAGGGAAGCCTCCGGCCCCCACCGTACCGCCGGAACATCCCCCGATACCACTCCACCAACCACAAAAAGTCCGGCTCCAGCTGCTGTTTCCGGTGCATAGGCTGCTGCTATTGCTGCCTTTTCCTTCTCGTTTTCCTCGCCGCTCTCCTCACTTTCTACCTCTACACAGTGTACAAGCCTCAGGTCCCCAACTACAGCGTCGACAACTTCTCCGTCAACACCTTCAACGTCATGAAGGATTTCAGCCTCTCCGCCGAATTTGTTGTCGTCGTAAAAGCCACCAATCCCAACGAGCATATCGGTTTCGTCTACGGGGCCGATAACCATGTTATTGTCATGTATTCGAATTCGGATCTCTGCTCCGGGAAGCTCCCGGCGTTTCACCAGCCGGTGATGAACGCGACTTTGATGAAGGTGGTGTTGAAAGGGGAGAGCGAGTTCGGGTCGGGGCTCCAGGAGGCGCTCATGGACAACCGCCACACGGGAAAGATTCCTCTGCTTGTGAGGGTTAAGGTTCCGGTGAGCATCGTCCTAGGGAGTCTTCCGTTGAGGCAGATTGTGGTGTTTGTGAACTGTTCGTTGGTGCTCGATAACTTGCAACCGGACAAGAAAGCCAAGATCTTGTCCACTCAATACAGTTACGACGTCCAGCTTTGAGTTTTGGTTAAGATTTTGATAACTGCGGAAGAGTTTATTAAAATTAGAGTTACGTACGTACTCATCATGCACGCATATATATAATCTGTTTTACATATGTATTATAGGTTTAGCTTTGTGTAAAATATATGTAGATATACATATATATATATAAACACACAGTTTCTTTTAGATGAAAGATGTGAGTTCTCTTGCAATTATAATCAATTTATTTCAGAATTACAAGCGTTTTCGTCGGTTCGTTTTGTACTTTGATTATTTGATTTGGGGAATGGTCTATCTAATTAAGATATGGGTATAATCCAGTAGGTATTCTTTTTTTTCTTTTTCAAAACTATTTATGGGTATTTTATTTTTTAGCTATTAGATCATTATCTAACTGTTATTATGATTTAAGTATTTAGAAAAAAAAAATCTTATATTCTAATAATATCACAAAATATAGTGAAATAGAATCTATATGCCACACAATAAGATAAGAGATTGGAAAAAAAATAGTGAATTCATAATTCCTTCTAATTATTTATCGTCAATCTATATTCCAACTTTAAAATCATCTAGAGCATATAAATATAGGGAATGAGTACAATAGAGATTTTTTTTTATTCTCAGAAATCAATTTCGACTTTTAGATTTCAATCTAATAGCTATAATTAATTATGTTAGAACAAATTCCAATGTGAATTAAATGATAATACTTATACTTGTAACTATTAGATTAAAATTCAATGGTCAAAATAGGATTCTTTATCGATAGGGAATTAAAAAAATACTTATCTCATATATATACAGTTCCCAATCCAGTAGATATTTTTTTTATCTATCCATAGATAATTTTCTTTTAGCCATTGGATTATGATCTAACGGCTATCATTATTTGAGTAATTAGAAAAAAATAATAATAAAAATAAATACAAATTATTTAATAATTTTCTCTCTTCTCTTTTTATCATAGAATACATAATAATTTTTAATTGGACAAAATAATACATATGCATAGATGAAAAAAAAAATAACTTATTGGAATAGTGCCATATATATATATATATATATAAAGAGCATCTATCTAGTAGGCATTTTTTTTTACTTTTACACAATTAAAATTCATTATGCATATCTTTTCATATTAAAAAGATGTAAAGAGAAAAATATTAAATAATGAGTATTTATCTTGTTATTTTTTACAATTATTTAAATTATGTTAACCATTAAATATTGATCCTGATGGTTAAAGAAAAAATACATATAAATAGGTTAAAAAAAAAAACTATTGAGAGCCATATATAAATTAAAAGATAAATTAATAAACGTCTGGCAAAACACAAAACTAAAGCCAACCAACCTTAACCAAAATGGTTAAGCCTAACTTAATCTCGACTGTTAGTTATTACTATGATGACATAAATATACACATAAACGTAGTCAAAAACAAACCTTTTTCCCATTTTCTCAGTTAGTTTTCTAATTCAACTCCATTCTAAAATCTCGGCAGAGAAAAACAATGACCAATATCCCAAAAACAGAGTCCTCTGTTTTCTTTACTATTGCCCACCAGCCAGACCAGGGGGTCTTCTTCACAAAAATCTCCATTACTATCTCCCCTAGGCATGGAGTCCGGCCACCCAAGAAACTATTCCAAGTTCTCTGATAACCAGGGAAGCCTCTGGCCCCCATTGCACAGCGTGAACATCCCACAAAACGACTCCACCGACGACGAAAAGTCCGACCCCAGAAACTTCTGTTACCGGCACCTATGCCTCTTGTATTGCTTCATTTTCCTACTCGTTTTTCTCCTTGTTCTCCTCACTTTCTACCTCCACACAATGTACAAGCCTCAGATCCCCACCTACGGCATCGACGACCTCTCCGTCAAGACCCTCAACGTCATGAAGGACTTGAGCCTCTCCGCCGAGTTCGACATCGTCGTAAGAGCCACCAATCCAAACGAGCATATCGGACTCGCCTACGGGAAGGATAGCTCCGTCATTGTTATGTACTCAGATTCAGAACTCTGCTCCGGGAAGCTCCCGGCGTTTCGCCAGCCTGTGGTGAACGCGACTTTGATGAATGTGGTTTTGAAAGGGCACACCAAGTACGGATCAGGGCTCCAGGAGGCGCTCGCGGAGAACCGCCGCAACAAGAGTATTCCTCTGCTTGTGAGGCTTGAGGTTCCGTTGAGCGTTGTCCTAGGGAGTCTTCCGTTGAGGAAGATTGTGGTGTTTGTGCGCTGTTCGTTGGAGGTTGATAACTTGCAACCGGGCAAGAAAACCAAGATTTTGTACAGTGACTACAGTTATGATGTTCGGATCTGATTTTCCGGGAAGATTTGACGAGTTGGGAAGAATTTATAATGGGGATTAAAATTAGAGTTACGTACCTACCTTCTCATCATGCATGCGAATACATATAAACTGTTTTAGTTAGAGAGTGAATTTCTTTTATATGATGTTGAAGATGCGAGTTCTCCTGTAATATTAAAAAAATTCCGTTATCGTAATTCTTAGGGTCATGCATTTTTTTTTTTTTATATGTATGTCAGTGCTGAAAGCAAAAATTGTTTGGGATCAAATTTTTTCATCCAATTCGGGTTGTACTTTGATAATTATTGTTGATTTCAGGAGTGGTCTGTCTAATTCCGAAGCCAATTTACTTAAATTGAGATACCATATAGAAGAAGACACGGACAGCTAACTAGAGATATTCAGCCTGGTTTGCTAGTACCTTGTTATAACGAATAACAAAAACAGAAACTGAACGATTTACCTCCTCTACGTATAGTGAATAAATGTAAATGTATTTATTTATTTATAATATTGATATTGTGGTATTCACTTCTCATGTTTTAACTTTTTGTAGTGGAACTCAAACGTATCTATATATGTATATACATGCGAGCTAGCACAGTAAGAATTTTTTTTTTTTAATTTCTCATTTGAAGAATTCAATTTTGACCGTCGGTTAAAAAAATAAATATTATCATTTAGTTTATATTGGAATTCGTTCCAACATATTTAATTATTTTAATTTAATGGTCGTAATTGATTTGACCATAGACACAGAATATACAAAAAAAATCCTATAGTAATCGTTCTATATATATGATCATTCAAATGTTTTGGAACTTGATTAAAGGCTCCTCTCTTCTGATGTTGAGGTTAGCCTAGTTCTTCAAGACATTTGAATATATTCGAGGCTTGTACATAAATATTGTAGAATAATGCTAGGTATTTCAAAATTTGTATCCAATTTTTAATACTAACACACTTAGAACACTTAGAATGTGAATTGTCACCAGTTAATTAATTAGTAAATATGGTTAACTTATTTGTAGTAAATTCTAATATAATAATTAAATAGTTACAATTCATATGAACTTAGCTGAAATATTTTACCCATTTTTATAAATAACAAAAATAACCTTAGAGATTGACAAATTGATACAAATTTGAAACTCAACCCTACATCTAGTTGGATCAAAATTAAGTAAGAATTCTGTTTTTGTTTTTTTTTTCCCCAAAAAGAACCAAAAAACCCGAAACAAAAAAAAATGAATAAAAAATTAAAAAAAAAAAAAATTGTGTATGACTTTTCTTTGTTATATCTTGGTCAGTAACATATAACCCAATCATGCGTGCAACATGCATATACTATATGCTTGATCTACACTCTACCTTATATAAGAATAAAAAAATAAATCAATTAACCGACATTAAAACAGAAGACTTCCCCCACAAANTTCAACTCCATTCTAAAATCTCGGCAGTCAAACACAATAACCACATCCCAAAAACAGAGTCCTCTGTTTTCTTTACTATTGCCCCACCCAGAGGGTCCTCTGGTCTTCTTCACAAGAATCTCTTTTATTATCTCCTCTACCCATGCATGGAGAGCGGCCACAAAAAATCCCATTCCAAGTTCTCTGATATCCAGGGAAGCCTCCCGTCCCCGCAGCACCGCCAGAACGTCCCCCAAGTCCCCTCCCCCAGCGACCAAAAGTCCGGCTCCAGCTTCCTTTCCCGGTACCTATGCTGCTTGTATTGCTGCATCTTCCTTGTCGTCTTTGTCGCTGTTCTCCTCGCTTGCTACCTCTACACAATGTACAAGCCTCAGATCCCCACCTACGGCATCGACAATCTCTCCGTCAAGACCTTCAACCTCATGAAGGACTCGAGCCTCTCCACCGAGTTCGACATTGTCGTAAGAGCCACCAATCCCAACGAGCATATCAGTCTCGTCTACAGGAAGGATAGCTCCGTCGTTGTTACGTATTCAGATTCAGAACTCTGCTCCGGGAAGCTCCCGGTGTTTCGGCAGCAAGTTTTGAACGCGACTTTGATGAAGTTGGTGTTGAAAGGGGAGAGCGAATTCAGGTCGGGGCTCCAGAAGGCGCTCATGGACAACCGCCAAGCCGGGAATATTCCTCTCATTGTGAGGCTTAAGGTCCCTGTGAGCATCGTCCTATGGGGTGTTCCGTTGAGGCAGATTGTGGTGCATGTGGACTGTTCGTTGGAGGTTGATAACTTGCACCCGGGGAAGAAAACCAAGATTTTGTATAGTGACTACAGTTACGATGTTCGGGTTTGAATTTTTGGTGAAGAGATTCGACAAGTTTGGAAGAATTTATTGGGGTTAGTATTAGAGTTACGTACTCATCATGCATGCAAATACATAATCTGTTTTGATGTGTATATATAGAGAGAGTTTCTTTTAGATGAAGTTGCAGATAAGAGTTCTTTTGTAATCATGAACAATTTTTTAATTGTAATTCTGAGTATCTTGCATTTTCGTTAATGTCAATTAATCAGTATGCTGAAAGCAAAAGTTGTTTGGAGCCCAAGTTTTTTTTTTTTTTTTTTCATTCAATTGGGGCTGTACTTTACAGAGCTAGTGGTCTGTCTAATTACAGAGCAAATTTTCTTAATTAAGATACCATATGATATGAGATGAAGATACAGACAGCTACATATAGAGATATTAATAACCTGGTTGGTGAAGTACTATTTTGTTTTACCGAAGAAGAAAAGCAGAAACTGGACGATTTATTACTCTATTTTATTATATAATCCACGTATTATACATAAATGTTTGTATGAGTATATCTGTGTATCTATAATAATAATAATACTGCGAACCTCAATTCTTCTCATATCTTTAACATTTGATAGCACTAATATTTTGATTGTAGAACAAAGGATGGACACTAATCAATGAAAACACAAAAACCAAACGAAGATATGAAGTCTTATATAAAACCTTAATAAATGAATGTTCGTTAAAATTAATAACCTCGGTTAAATTATAAAATCTTCGAGTCCCAATTTGAGTTGATGTGCTAAATTAATATTCTCACTAAATATATAATATAATAATTTTGATAAAAATTTTTTAATTCCTTTAGGGCTTATCGAATAAAGTAACACAAAAATATTCACAATATTAATGAATTTTTTCTAGATAACTTCTAGTTCCTTAATTCTGTTATTTTTCAAAATACACCTAAAGTTGTTTGCTTATTATTTGTACTTAAATTGAATTCAGTCTCATATCTAATTTTAGCAATGCATATAACATATTTGGTATGTGATTTGGAATATATCTATAATGATTTGGATTCTAAAAGTAAAAATTATGACTATTTATAGATATTATGTTCATTATACATGAAATATCTTAAAATACTATATCTTATACGGTATTAAATTTTGAAACTACATTTATCGTATGTACATCTACTTCTTAACATTTTGATAATAAAAATTAACTTTTAGAATCTTAGTTATCTTATTTATGTACAAACACACACACACACATACATATATATATATATATTAACTTTATATACATATTAATTTTTAGGTTTCTTTGCATGTATGGTTAACTTTTTTATTTTTGTAAAGTCATACATGCATCTTAGGGGAAAAGAATATAAGTATTGAACTTATACTACTCTTTTAAATTGATAAATATTTATTGAAAGATAAATCAATATATTATGCATTTATCGATAAGTAATTAACTTCTAAAAAATCTATAAATAAATTAATATATTATTCAGTTGTCGATAAGTAAATGACCTCTATAAAGTAATAATTTTTCCTAGTTCCAACAGTATTAAATATTTATAGAGGTTTTAATGTACTTACTATTATTATGTATGTGTAAATAATATTGAATATGGCCTCTCAATTAGAATCCAATACTCATTATTCATTAAAGAAAATGCTACATGAACTCTACACTCTCTAGTCTCAATGGTTGATATCTGGACTCTACTATGATTTGCTATACTATTAAAATTTAAAAGCATATAGCAAAATCCACATATTAAACAATAAAATTATAAATATGAAAAATAGTGCGTTTAGTATTCTCATTCATTTATCAACTCTTTTAATTGGCTTTTTATTTTAACTATAATTTAGATGTTACATGGTACTTATGCAGTAATATTTCTATAACATAAGACTATTAAATATGTATCCTCAAATTTTGGCCCATATGAGATAAGTTGGATCAGGCTGATTGGTTTTTTGGAATCCCACATTGGTTGATTTGAAAGCGTTTCGCCTTTTTGAGCTACTATAAAGAATGACCAAACCAACTTTTGGACTCTGGTACTACTAAAATTATGCCTTTTTGCAACAGAAAGAAAATGTCACAAAAGAATCGAAAATTGCACTGAAAAAGAAAAATGGTGTCATTAATATTCATTCAATCAGTTAACAAAAAGTAAGAAAATTACATCTTCTTAAACCAAGAGATAAGACTATAAAAACCATAATCTATGAATAAATGCGTTATAAATATCAATGTCACTACACTATTTTCCAAAAAAGTTAAGACGAATTATGTGATCATTTGTTAGGAAAA
>JXTC01000159.1:507401-519009 GCA_002914845.1 Trema orientale
TAGATTTCAGAAACAGAGTAGCTAACTCCTTAATTCTCAACTAAATTGTATACATACATACAAATTTGGACAAAATCATTAAAAACATCCAAAATGTTAGAATAGAATCTTAGACAGAAGAAGGAGAATTGAGGAAAACTATGACCACAAGCTTCCAAGTTCACTAGTTTTAATCAGTTTCAAAACAATTTTACTACAATAATAGAAACAGAACAAGGAGATTATAAATATAGGTAATTTTTTATGTATGACATGACATTAAGGGTTAGTTTTGATTGAGTTCTTGGACTCTCACTTGGAGTTTATCAAGATCGAGATGCCCACATACTTCTGCAGTTTTAAGCTTGGTTTATAGGAAAAAAGACTCATTGGTTGAGGTACAATTCTATTGTATATACTTAGACCATAACTAAGATCCTAAAAGGTTATTATGAAAAACTATAATCCGGAATTTTTTTTTTTGTCTTCCATACTTCCGCTCATCCTTAATTTTGTCACATTCTTCATAAACTATAACTAACAATAATATCATTGAGCCTCACACAAAAGTGCTAGCTCGAAGGTACTTTTGGACTTATGGACCAGTACTTAAATATCCATGATCTTCCCAGAGTATGCCTATATGGGACTTGCGATCCAAAATTCGACCATTTGGGTAAAAAGCCCATATAAATATAGTTTTATTTTATGCGTACAGTGCATGTAGTTCTCCATTAGTTACTTGATAAATTGGGTTTTCTTGAATTTTACTAACAATAATAATAAAAATTACAAAAATACGGTACATACTTTTCCATACGGTATAAAGGCTAAAACAATCTATATATATATATATTAAGCCTGAAGCTCAAAACTCTGATATTTTCTTTGATCACTATTTTATTTTAAAATTTTTAGAAAAATCCTAATTTTTTCACGATATGATTGATCCTATCATTATTTTTCTTTGCTATGATTGGTTGTAATATATACATGTATTATATAATATTGTATTTAATTTAATATTAATGATATCTTATAATAAATTTAGTTCATCGAATCGAACAAATGATTGTGCTACATTCGTCTCATCAAAATAAATATAGAGAGAGATAAAAACATAATTTAATGTTTTATAAAATATTATATTTAATTTAATATCAATGATTACTTATATTAAATTTAATTCANGAACCTAACTATATCTTTGATCATTATTCTATTTTTAAAATTTTTAGAAAAATCTTAATTTTTTCATGATATGATTGGTCCTATCATTATTTTTCTTTACTATGATTGGTTGTAATATATACATGTATTATATAATATTGTATTTAATTTAATATTAATGATAGCTTATAATAAATTTAATTCATCGAACAAATGGTTGTGCTACATTCGTCTCATCAAAATAAATATAGAGATAAATATATTTTTTAATGTTGAAATACATTGAACTTAACTATACATTAGGTTTAATGTATGCAATATTAATACAACTCGCGCAAAGCGCGGTATAACGACTAGTATATATATTAAACCTGAAGCTAAAAACTCTGATAGCTTCTTTGATCACTATTCTATTTTTAAAATTTTTAGAAAATTCCTAATTTTTTCATGATATGATTGGTCCTATTATTATTTTTCTTTGTTATGATTGGTTATAATATATACATGTATTATATAATATTGTATTTAATTTAATATTAATGATACCTTATAATAAATTTAGTTCATCGAATCGAATCGAACAAATGATTGTGCTACATTCGTCTCATCAAAATAAATATAGAGAGAGATAAATACATAATTTAATTTTTTATATAATATTAATGATTATTTATATTAAATTTAGTTCATCGAACGTCAAAAAGTTGTGTTACATTCGTCTCATCAAAATAAATAAAGAGATAAATATATTTTTTGATGTTGAAAAACTCTGATAGCTTCTTTGATCACTATTTTATTTTTAAAATTTTTAGAAAATTCTTAATTTTTTCATGATATGATTGGTCCTATCATTATTTTTCTTTGTTATGATTGGTTATAATATATACATGTATTATATAATATTATATTTAATTTAATATTAATGATACCTTATAATAAATTTAGTTCATCGAATCGAATCAAACAAATGATTGTGCTATATTCGTCTCATCAAAATAAATATAGAGAGAGATAAATACATAATTTAATTTTTTATATAATATTAATGATTCCTTATATTAAATTTAGTTCATCGAACGTCAAAAAGTTGTGTTACATTCATCTCATCAAAATAAATAAAGAGATAAATATATTTTTTGATGTTGAAATATATTGAACCTAATTATATTTTTGATCACTATTCTATTTTTAAAATTTTTAGAAAAATCCTAATTTTTTCATGATATGATTGGTCTCATCATTATTTTTCTTTTCTATGATTGGTTGTAATATATACATGTATTATATAATATTATATTTAATTTAATATTAATGATATCTTATAATAAATTTAGTTTATCGAACAAATAGTTGTGCTATATTCGTCTCATCAAAATAAATATAGAGATAAATATATTTTTTAATGTTGAAATATATTGAACCTAACTATAAATTAGGCTTAAGGTATGCAATATTAATGCAACTTGCGCAAAGCGCAGTATAACGACTAGTTATGAAAATATAGTCAATAAATGGTGTGGTGGCAATTCAGTAATTAAAACCCATCTTTTCAAATTTTAGGTTGTATAATAAAGAACACGAACACATTCAATAAAGGTCATTTGATGCACTGGTTGGTAGACCCTTGACCATAATTCTTCTCTTTGGTTCGAATCTAGTGAAGTTCATCTTTATACTTCTATATTTTTTATTTTTCCATGGAACTACTCCTACACTTTGAATTTTTTTATTTTTATTGTCCTCTTTAGTAATCATTTTTCTCAATCATTTTTTTTTATTTAAATAAAGCACTAATCTATTCTCATTATTGCTTTCCTCCCTCCTAGAAAATACTTTTTTTAAATAAAAAAATGATTACTTTTGCTTACCGGTAATTAGTTACTAATTTGATTTCTAGTTATAATTACCAATAATTTGATTTCTAGTTATAATTACCAATTACTACTTTCTTTTTGCCCTTCTTTTTCTCTTTTTATAATCATTTTTTTTCCTTTCTACTTCCTATTTTCATTCTTACTTTTCTCGATCTTAGGAATAATGAGCTGTCTTTTAAATTAAAAAAAATGGTTACTTTGGGTACTGATAAACAGTTACCAATTTGGTTTCTAGTAACTAGAAACTAATATGGTTACTAGTTACTTCTTTTTTTCCTTTTCTTTCTTTTATCTTTTTGTAATAATTTTTGCCTTTATACTTCCTATTTTCATACTACTCCTTGGAATAAGGAGCTGCTTTTTTAAATAAAAAAATGGTTACTTTTAGTTACTGGTAATCAATTACCAATTTGGTTTCTAGTAATTAGAAACTAGAAACCAGTATGGCTACCAGTTACTTTTTTTTTTCTTTTTTTGTAATCATTTTCTCCTTTCAATTTCTTATTTTCTTTCTTGCTTATCCTCTCTTAGGAATGATGAGCTACTGTTTTCAAAATAAAAAAAGTTATTTTGGTCTAGAAATATCAAATGGGCTATGCCGTGCCGGCTCGACCCATGAAAGATAAGCCCACTCGTGCCTCGTGTCGTACTTGACACAGCCCAATAAAATATTGTAGCATGTTCGTGCTAGTCCAAGTTTTAAAACTCTAGGCCCGGTACGGCTTATAGGCACAGGCACATTTCGTGTCGTGCTTGTGTCGTGCTCGTGCTTGTGTCGTGCTCGTGCTTGTGTTAGGCCCTTATCGTACCGAACGTAGTATGACAAACATGCTAGTGTAACTTTTTGCCCATTGTCGATCGACCTATTAAATTATTATGACTGTCAATATTTTATAAAATTTTTAAAAATATTTAATTAAAAAAATACTATTTTAATTTAAAATAATAATCAAAATATGTAATATACCTATAATTATTTGAAAAGAAAATATTCAGTTAAAAATCACTAATGCAAAATTATTTTTAAAATAAAAAACAAGAAAAGTGAGTTTATTAATGAGCAAAAACTAAAAAAGATATGCAAAATTTGCAGATATAAATAATATAACAAATAAAAATAAATATTTTTTAAAGTATTCAGAGTCATACTTTTCGTACTTATTAGGTCATACTGTGCTTGTGTCGTGCTCGTGCCTAAGGTCGTGTCGTGCCGTGCTAGCCTATAGTACCCAAAAACTAAAGCCCAGCACGGTCCAATACCTCGAGCTATGCTTGGCATAGTCCAAAGTCACTTCGTGCCGTACCGTGCTCAGCACGGATTTATTTGTGGTGCCCTCGTGCCAAATGGGTGACCTAGCCCATTTGACATCTCTTCTTTGGTCATTAGTAATCAGTTACAAATTTGGTTTCTAGTAACTAGAAATTAGAAACCAATATGATTACCAATTACTTTGTTTTTGCCTCTTTTTTTTTATCATTTTTCCCTTTCAACTTTTTTCTTCTTTCAAATGAAGCATTAGCCCTTTTTTTCTTCCTCTTAGGAATAATAAATTACTCTTTATTTTTAAGTAGTTACCTTGGTTACTAGTAACTAATAAGCAATTTGGTTACAAATTACTAGTAATCATGAACTAAAAGTATCCTCCAAAAGTCATGCTCAAAATATCTTTTTTAGTATCAATTTATTACAAGTTACTAGTAACAAAGAACTAAAATATTTTTTTTTTCCAGTATTTAAAAGCAAAATTAGTATTTAAAAGCAACTGATCATTTACCCAAAGGATTTAATACTGTCTTTAAATTCCCATGTCACTATGATGGTGCAGTAATTATCTCCACTAAGTAGTGCTACAAAGTCACTGTAGTCAGAGAACACAAAAAGCCTCAAAACTTCTATTAGAGGCCACCTTTAACTAGCATTACTAACTCTGCAAAAAAAAAAAAAAAAAAAAAAAGGGTTGAGCTTAAAACTAAAGCAAAAGGTACCCATAAAGCAAATAAAAGTAATATGCAGTATTTGGTTAAGAAAATATGGGCAAATCATTTTAAGAAAATAACGAAATTTGATCATATAAATCAGCCGAGTCTAAAAGGTCATTATCAATAACTAGGAAATTCAAACACTTGTTCTTATAAATCGAAGCAAGAAGGGAATTAAGAGGATGATGATCGGAGTCATACTACGCTGAGAACGATGACAGGATGTTTGAATTTCATGGTTACTCTGCCCGAACTTCTCACACTTGCTATACCTATGGTTTCAGAGCCATACTGCACCGACGATGATCGGGATTAGGAGGAAGAAGGTGAGGAAATTGAGGTATTCGATCAAGTTATTACTGCACCGAACCAAAACCCATAATCAAGGACTTCAAAAAAAAATTGGCATTTTGTAAAGAATCGTCGTACAAGAAAATAATTGAAAGATTACCGCTGTAAGTTTCAAATTTCTTTTAAAATCATCGCCTAATTTGTACTTGATAAATTATTATTAATTACAATCCTATTATTAGTATGAGCACGTCAGATAGATATATATCACATGCTAGAGTAATAGAAATTGGTTATTCAATGTCATAATCAAAGACAAGGCACAGAGAGCTGCTGGGTTCTCAGAAGAGGCCAGTGAAAATGCAGTGAAAATGCTCATTCTATTGATAGAGAATTGAGCATGAAAAAAACAATCTTTTTTTTTTTTTTTTAATGTATTAGTAGAAGGGCTTTTGAGTTGAATGTTATAGAACGACTGATGAGATTACATGTCCTAATTTTTCATATCCAATTTATATAATTTCACTAATTAAATAGTATAATATTATATTATTTTTCAACTATTTATTTCTTTAATAATTCCCCACAAAACATGTATGATGTTTTAGGTTGACATGGCATTATTTAATTAGTACGATACGAAAAAGACAAGAAAAGTACTTAGTACGCTCTCTATATAAATAGTACTTTTTTATTTTAGACAAGAAAAGTACTTAGTACGCTCTCTATATAAATAGTACTTTTTTATTTTAGTATATGAGGATTAAAACTAAGTGTCTAAGCATATACATAATAAATAAATAAGTCAATAAAAGGACAAAATTATATAAAGGACCCTTATGAGTTTTTATGCTTAGCAAAACTATTTTGTAACAGGAAGTAGGGAGGTCTTCAACTAATGTATTTTCTTTTAAATCCTTGTTCTTACAAGTTTTTGACACAAATTTTTTGATTTTAAGTTTTGTTATCTAATTTTAAAAGTTAAAAACTTTCATTTTTAATAATTTTAACTACAATTTTGACTCTATATAAAGATCTGATGAGACTTGATAGAATGAATAGAAGATTTTATATGATATCGGTAAAAAGGCACTAATCCAGTAAGTATTTTCTTTTTTTTACCTATCCATAGGTATTGTTTTGCGCAATTAAAATTAATCATGCACATATTTTCATGGTAAAAGTTGGAGAGAGAAAAATGGATAGTTATTTTTATTTTTTTTTTCTCAACTACTCAAATTATGATAGTCGTTAGATTATGATAAAAGAAAAATACCTATAGATAGGTAAAAACAAAATACCTATTGGATTGGGAACCTTAGTAAAATTGTGTGGTTTTTTTGTTTTTTTTTGTTTTTTGACAAAAAAGCAAAAGTGGTTTTTCTTTTTAATATTATTCCTAACAATACTAATTACAAATAAAACATATTGAAATATCATCTAGGCCTGCACGTGCTTAGCACATGCCACTCTTTCACTAGTGTTAAATAATAACAGAAAAAATTATTAAGATAAAAATAAATTGAATTTGAAAAGAAAAAAACAACTATGGATAAAGAAAATGGAATTGGTAAAACCTACTTTATACTGCTAGCAAAGTTTTAAGTACATTTGACAAAAACTTGTAATTCAGTTGAATAATTCAAAGATACGTATTTACAAGTATAACATTCGGTTGAAAAATTCAGTGTAAATTTTCTTAATTAATATACAATACGATCTTCATCTGATAGCACATAAAAATATTAATAACCTGGTGGGTGAAGTACTATTTCGTTTTACCGAAGAAGAAAGTAGAAATTGAACGATTTATTACTCTCTTTATTATACTCTTCCACGTATCATATATAAATGTATCTATGCGTAGATTTGTGTATCTATAATAATAATGTGAATCTTAATTCTTATCTTAACTTTTGTTGGTGTAGATCTTGTTCTAATAACCAATGCGCGGCACGCGCCTTTAAGTAGTTTTTTTTCTCAAAAGAAGCTAAAATCTAGATTTGATATAGGCGTGATCTGTACAACTTTGAAAAAAGGTTATAGATAGACTTTTCACCAACTGATAATGGGTAGTGCTGGTGTGCTACCTACCAAATTTCCTCCACAAAAAGGTAGTTAGTGATATATTCAATAAAGTATTCGAAAAAATAGTAAACGAGTAGTAAATGAACTGTAGGAGGAGGAAAGGGCAAAGAAACAAATAGAATTTTGGGAATTTGTGGCGGCTTTACCTGTTTTAGGTGATTATAGGACCGATTATAGTGGCTTTGTAGTCCCCTAAAAGCTAGAGTTAATGTTCAGTGTTCTTAAAAAAATAGAAGGGAGTCTCACCAACTAACTTATATGGACAAGTGTACATGATTGGGCCAAGTGTCGGCTTCTCTAAAGCTTGCGCTGTCCTTACCCCATTCCTTACTCGGGCCTATGTTGCTCCTTAGTGGTCGACCGCTTCTTCTTGGTCCCTTGGTCTTTTGCTATAGGTGCTCACCTGGTCGGCTGGTAATATGAATGCTGATAATGGATTGGACTCCTCATTTGTTAACTTTTTCCCTAGGTACTATGGCTAGGCCTTTCCTTGAGCCCCTGCTTGGCTTATCCTCGTGGTCTTTAGGGAGAAGCCAGTCCCTGGTGTCTCATTCCAGTGGGCCTGGTCGGTCAGTAGAGTGCTTGGTATCATTTTGGGCATACTAATACAACATGTCATTTCTGTCCTGACATACGTATCGTTTTCTGATTGGTTTAGAGAAATTACCCTCAATATCTGCCTCCCAAGTTCTCGTTATGATTTGCTCAGGACGAGAACTTTGTAATGCTTTGCCCGAACTTATCGGACTCCTTTTTATAGCCATCCAAGTACTGACCATGTATGTCCAAGGTGTTGCCCTTCTGGTCTCTTGTTTAGCTGGCCTGAATGTGGTCGACGTTCAGTAATGGTCATGTCAAAGAGCAGTTTATCAGGATCTTCTCAATTTTTGTAATCATGACTAAGCCTTAATTATAGCGTTGCTATTTTCTCAGGAAGGTGCGGTATACCTCTATTATTAACCTGGTCGGCTCGTGCACCACACGCACCTAATCACTATCGTCCACATGGCCTCCAGATTAATCCTATGGCCAAAATTATTTCGTGCTTTTCTTAAGGAATGTGAGGAGTCATACTTCGTGGTTTAAAACTCTCTTCGCTATATGTCATCATGTGGCTCTTTACTTTTGATCCAAGGGCTGTGTTGCTTCACTATTCTGGCCTATAAATAGGCTTTTATGTTTCCCTATTCTTCACTTTACTTCCTTGCTTCCGTTTTACTCTCATCTTCGAATCCTCCAAAACTTTCGCCTTCTCCATCGCTTTGTTTTCCAAAGTCTTTTTGAGTGATTCCTTGCGGGTTATCGAGTCGCTTTAATGTTTCTTTTCCTTTCCCAATAAACTCTTATAATTTCTCTTATAGATCGCTCCTTTCCAACGCCTTAACCTGTGCATTTACTGATTTTCACAATTCTCCATTCAAGGGCTTCTCTGGGATTTTCCATACTCTCGAGTTTCAGACACTTCCGTTTGGTAAGTTTCTGGGTTTATAACCCAGGTTTGCTTTTATTTTTCCTTTGATTCCTTTTATTTTTAGGTCTCGGGTTCTTAGGGTTTCCGCCTGGTCAGAGTAAAGGCTTGGATAGATCTTCTTACATTTGAGAATGGCAGGTCCGATCACTCAGGGGTGTCCCAGCGATTTCCAGATGGGGTTGCTCTAGAACCCATTCCGATACTTATGGTTGATCTGGTTTCCTCGAAAAGTGGTGGCGAGGTGGTATCAGAGTCTGAGCCCAGCGTAAATGAGGCCGAGGACCAAGTAGTTGCCCACGTCTCTATCGGTCGCGGTCACATGCAATGTGAGGGCTTTGTTATCTGTATTGCAGTTGTTGTCCCTGACCACCCTCCTATCCTTATTTCCGACAGCCAACGACCACTTTGACGATGAAAATGATGCCATCTTGGATCACGACCTATCCTTGCTCGGCCTGTCCCTGATCAGGTTCGACAGTCCCCAGCCTGACTTGTCCGAACTAGTAATAGCTCTTGCTAATTATGATGGCTCACACCCAATGTTGCAGATACTTTCAGGTGAGCTCGACTTCCATCTCATAAGGGCTTATATCTCATGTTCAATTTGGAAGAGACTAGGGATAAACCACTAGTTTTAAATAGAAATAGGCCAATAATTTGAGTGCGGTACTCTATTCCTGCATCAGTTCAGAACCAAGCCCAAGTTCCAAACCAAAACCCTTTAAACACAAGTGATCAAACGGCAAGGGTGGTCGGGGACGGGGACAAGCTATTAGGGTAGAAGCGGGTGATCCCGTGGTCGATGGGGTCGAGCAAGCTAGGCCACTAACGGAGTTCAGCACTAACTATTTCGCTTTTATCATTACTGATGAACTGCTATTGAGTGTTCATTCTTGTTACGAAATTCTAGACAACATCCACCTCCTCTCGCTAGGCGAAGGCGACGTCCCCATTCGACCACCAGCGGGTTGCATAACCTTATGCTTGGGTTTTTCCGAGGCCTGGTTAAGGCTCCTACTTCACCCTTTCTTCTACAACTTCTTTTCTAAATTCCAAATCTGCCTAACCCAGCTAAACCTAAATAGATGGCAAGTTTTAATTGGCCCCTGGGTTATGTTTAGGCTTCAAGACTGGCCGGGCAGCACCTTGTGCATACTCAAGTAGCTTTTGCTGGAAATAACCTAACACTTAAGAAAAATCATATATGCATGTATAATTGAATGAATACATGATCACATCATGAATGCAGCAGAAAAAATTAGCAGATTTAGGTTTTAAAAGTTTTCATAAAAATAGTTTTCATAAACATAGAACATGCATATATCAAATACAGGGTTATGTATAACATAAATCAAATCTAGATACATAAACCTTATAGATTAGATTTGGGGGTTACCACTTATAGCGTGCTTCTCCCTGATCTCCTTGTTGATGGTGATTAAATCTCCAACCCTAGATTTTCTTGTCTATGCTCCTACTCTTGGTTGATGAGGCGAGTGAGCACCAAGTTGAATCTTTTATTAGAGAACGGTCAAGAATACCTTCTTGATCCTTTGGAATACCGGGATGTGAGATGAGAATGTGAGATTGCAAGAAACTTTTTCTCCCTCTCTTTCTCTCAGCCTTGGCCGAAATCTCTCTCTTTTTTTCCTTTTGTTTCATGTGTAGCTCTCCTAGAGTTACTGTGCAGTTTTTTTTCCTCTCATATATCTCTTATATATGGGCCCAAAAAACTGCTAATCGTAGTCTAATTAGAATTGGGCTTGTTCTCCAGTTTGGGCTTTGAGTATATTTTTATAAATATGTCTAACTCATGTAACTTATTTATAAAAATACCAACTTCTGTGTAGAATCATTACTTTATATAATTTTAAGAAACTAATTTCACGAATACCACTAACCAATTGATGAGCTTTATTGAGCTAGACAAGGGACCTAATGGATTCAAATAATCTAAGCTCCAATAGTATGATAAACATATAATAACTCTTATTATGGTATTTATATAAATACTATTAGTAAAGGAGACACTCCACTAAAGGCCCAATTCTGCACTCTTAAATTAAATGTCATCCCTTCTATAGAGATTTATCAACTAGCCTTAATTAACCGATCCATCTAACATATTCTACACTACATATAAAATTCCTATACAATACCGTAGTTGGATAGGTAAAATTACCGTAATACTCCTCCAACACATATTTACGTTTAAATTACAATCTTCTATTAAGGAATAATATTGGCGATAATTTTGTTCTCAATGGCCATTTAGATAAAATTATCAACCAATTCACAAAGTGAATACTAAGATCTCTACAGCTTGCGGTGTCCTTACCCCATTCCTTGCTCGGGGCTATGTTACTCTTTAGTGGTCGGCTACTTCCTCTTGGTCCCTTGGTCTTTTACTAGGGGTGCTTACCTGGTCGGCTGGCAATATGAATGCCGATCATGGGTTGGTCTCCTCATTCGTTAACTTTCCCTCAATACTACGGCTAAGCCTCTTCTCGAACCCTTGCTCAGCTTATCCTCGTAGTCTTTAGGGAGAAGCCAGTCCCTAGTGTCTCATTCCCGTGGGCCTGGTGGGTCCTTATAATGCTTGGTTTCATTTTGGGTATAGTAATATGATGTGTTGTTTCTGTCCTGACATACGTGTCATTTTTTCATTGGTTTAGAGAAATTACCCTCAACAACTTTAACATTTGGTAAAACTAATATTTTTACTGTGGAAGAAATGATCGATTCTAATCAATGA
>JXTC01000159.1:519027-579774 GCA_002914845.1 Trema orientale
ATTCTTACACCACCGAGTAAAGTGGCCTAGCATTAAGGAGTACTAGGAATGTGTTTATGGTCAAGGGTTTGAGCAGTGGGTGGCTCCTTTAAGAGTCTTAAATGTGAAAACTTATTTCATGCCATCCCACTGCTCAATGTTGAGTGCCACCACACCCTCACATATCTTTACCCTTAGTAACATTCGGTAGGGCTGTGTTGATGCATTCCTCAGGGTGTAAGACTGGTCGTTAGGGTCTGCAGCGAACATTCTTGTGAGCGTCTGAGAGGCCTCTATGATCACGCCCAATGTGAGAATACAATGCGTCAATCGCCCCCTTTCCGAACTTTTTCTCTTTAGAAAAAAAAAAAGAAATCTTATACTTGTAATAAGTATGTATAAATAATATAGAATATGACCTCTCAATTAGAACATAGTACTCACTATTCATTAAGTTCGTGTTTGGTACGCTATATAATGACTCTATATTATATTAATTAAAGACAATACCGTATTTGGTTGTGTTTTTATATCGTACTATTTAATATGACATCAAAATTTAATAAATTTTTGAAAGTAGTATTTTTCTAAAATTAAATTTATAAAGTGGTATTTTTGAAAAATAACTTTCAAAAAATGGTAATCTTAGAGGTAGTTTCTAAATAATTTTTTAAAATAATATTTTTCTAAATTAACTTTTAATAGAAAACAGAAAACCCAAATGACGATTTAATGTCTTATACTTGCACCACCGAGTAGGTGGCATAGTGGTAAGAAGTACTATGAATAGATTCATGGTCAAGGGTTCGAGTAGCAGGTGCCATCCGACTGCACGATGTAAAGTTGTCTGGGACTACACCCTCACGTATTCTAACCCCTAGCAACATTCGGTGGGGCTGCATTGATGCACTCCTCACCCGGATGGTAAGACCCATTATTAGGGTCTGCAACAAACATTCTTGTGAGCCTCTGAGAGGCCCCCTATGATCACGCCCAGGGAGAGTATGCAATATGCTGATCGCCCCTTTTCCAGACTTTTTCTCATTAGACAAAAAGAAGTCTTATATTTACAATAAATATGTGTAAAAAAATACATAATATGACCTTTCAATTAGGGCTGGTAATTTGTGTTATCATGTCATATTCAGGTTGACATAATTACGACATGACATATTAACATCCCAACTCGAACGTGATATAATTAATAAACATGTCAAAAATTTAAACCTAAATATGACATGATTAATATACGTGTAACATGACACGACACGATACGTGTGACCCGCTTAATAAATGTTTCATGTATCATATTATGACCTGTTTGATACGAATATTCAAAATTGACACGATTACTCTTTTCATCGCAAACTTTTTCCCATGATGACACTAAGCACCACTCTTAGTTAGCTAACAACACACCAACAGCATACACACAATCGGGTGTAAGTGTTTGTCTCACACACTCGGCAGTGCTTACCTCATACACTCACGGGCTATGCAACAAGGAGTAAGTAATGAATACACAAGCCAACATACGGGAACTCTTCCTAACCTATCATTAATTTCATAAAAGAATACAAGGCAATGTGCAGGACATCACAACCTGATGACTCTGCTCAATTAATCACGTACAAATAAGCATGCATGCATGCACGGCAGTTGACACCTCCAACTGCCTAGGGCCGTGCTGGACAAGCCAGCATACACCAGTATACTCTACTGGGCGGTTTCCCCTAACCGCCTGCTGCCTGGACAATGCTTTCCATGTACAGCACAAGGATCATGGCCAGTAACCGCCTGGTAACTGCTCGGTCTGATTCACCATCCACGCACATGTCAAATGTGTCAATCAGCCAACTGCTGGTAACCGTCGCTAATCGCTCGGTCTTTTCACCATGCACGCACATGTCAAATGTGCTAGCAGCCAAATGTTGGTAACCGTCCTTAACCGCTCGGCTAGATCACTTAGGCACACACATGTCAAATGTGCTTAGCCATGTAATTGCTCGCATGCCTCAGCCCATGTGTATGTCCACTGCCTATCGCATGTGTGCACTCCACTTGCTTCACACCACTGCGTGTGAACTTCATCGCACTTGTCAGCCAGCTCGCCCGTGCGAGCACACAGCACGCACGTGTCGTCATGTATGCGTACTCAGTGCGCGCGAGTTCTCGTGCGCATGCCTCTGCGTGCACTGGTTGCCATACGTGTGCACACAGCATGCGTAGCCTGCCTGGTGCACCCATCACCAGGCAGCATTGCCACCATGCATCACCAGCTTAGCCAACCTTCGAGCAACCCCACATATTAAATCGGCCAACATGGTACACCAAAGTACTTGATCACTGTGCCAAGGCCTTGCCCACCCAAGCAAGCCTTGGTCTTCTCGCATGGTGGTGTGCACTGCGTGCACCTCCACCTTGAACTCGTGCCATGGTGCAGCTCTTCATCATGACACGATCCTAGTCACCGACTAAGGGGCTAACAAACCACCCCTACCAGAAGAAACCGACGTCCTCGTCGGGAGGGTATCTAAGTAGGTGTTCAATTGGCCCTCGAATTGCCACAAGTCGCCTTCTCCTATGTAGCATCTGCATCTCCTTCACCCTTCCACTTAACAAGAAATTCAGTGCGGTTGTTCTTCTTGCTTGCTCCTAAAGATCTATGATCCAAGATCTTTGCAATTTTCTTCTCAAATTGCTTCCTTACAATAGGAGGAGCTTTCTTCGATTCGACCCTCGGTCGCTTTTTCATGGTATTATTTCGAGAAACTCATATGGAACGTTGGTCATATCTTGAAACGCTCAGGTAACAGCAATTGATAAGCAACATTGTCCACCTTCTTCATAATCTCGAATGAACTATCATATTTTTGTACCAACTCCTTGTGGTACCACTTATCAGTCTCCTTTTTCCAAATCTGAGGAGTAAGTTTCAGCAATACTTTGTCCCCCACATTGAACTCCAGCTCTCTTCTATGCTTGTTAGTATACTTCTTCATCTGCTTGGATGCTTTGGCTAGGCTATCCCGTGCCTGCTCAAGGAGCCTGGTTCTGTCTCTAGCAAATCTGTATGCCACTGGACAGGACCCTTGGGACTTTTGCTTGGCTACTTCGTGTGGAGTCAAGAGTTGCCTCCCAAATACAATCTCACTAGGACTCGTTCCTATTGCTGAGGACTGATGAATATTGTAGCAAAACTGGGCTACATCAAGTAACTCCAACCAATTCCGCTGGCTCGTAGTGATATAGTGCCTCGAGTATTCCTCCAGCAACTGATTCATTCTCTCGGTCTGGCCATCTGTTTGTGGGTAATTTATAGTAGAAAACTTTATATCTGATCCCAACATGTTGAACAACGTGGTCCAAAATCTGCCAGTGAACCGAGAATCTCTGTCACTCACGATGTCCTCAGGCAACCTGAAGTATTTCACCACATTTTTCATGATCAACTCCGCAGCAACATCAGTCGGACATGCATGTGGTGCTGGAATGAAGATCCCATATTTGGAGAATCGATCAACCACCACCAGGATTGATCTCATGCCCTTCAATTCTGGAAACTCCATAATAAAATCCATAGAAATTGACTGCGATGGTTTCTCAAGAATAGGCATTGGCTGTAGCAATCCCGCCTCTTTCTTCCTCTCCATCTTATCTTGCTGGCAAACCAAACAGGTTTTTACGTAAGACTCCACCTCGTCCTCTATTTTTGGCCAGTAATATGACTTTCCTAGCAAAGCCATCATTCTTTCCACTCCTGGGTGACCAGCCCATTGTGGATCATGTGTTTCCTACAGTAATTCTCGTCTTAACCCACCACCACTTAGCACATACAACTTGTTGCCCTTGGCGTACAGTAAGTCATCATCAATCCAATACCAACGGATTGTGCCTTCAGCCACTTGCTGTTTTAGCTTCAAATAAGTGGGATCGAGCAAGGACTGCTCCCTTACCAGGTCGAGAAAAGTTGACTTCACCGAAGACAATGCTGCCACATATGACTTTATGTCCTTCCTACTTAGAGCATCCGCTACTTGATTTTGTGTTCCAGGCTTGTGGATCCACACAAAATCGAACTCTGCAAGAAATTCTTGCTAGCGAGCCTGCTTTGGAGTCAGTTTCTTTTGAGTCTTGAAGTAGGTGTTGGCCACATTGTCAGTGTACACCGTGAACTTCGTACCCAGCAAGTAGTGTCTCCACATATCAAGGCAATACACCACTGCAGTCATCTCCTTCTCATGAACCGAGTATCTCTGCTCGGCATCTTTCAGCTTTCTGCTTTCAAAGGCTAAAGGATGACCATCTTGGACAAGTACTCCACCAATGGCCTTATCTGATACATTTGTTTGGATTTCGAAGCTATTCAAAATCAGGCAACTTTAGGATCGGTTCTGATGAAACAGCAACCTTCAGCTTGTCAAAGGCCTCCTGACACTCGTCTGTCCACCCTCATTTATGATCTTTTTTGAGCAAATCCGTCAAGGGACTGACTTTTTTGGAGTAGTCCTTGATGAATTTTTGATAATAGTTGGCTAAGCCAAGAAAAGATCTCAGGTCCGCAACCTTCTTTGGGGCAGGCCAATCAACAATGGCCTTGATTTTCTTCTCATCCATTTGGATCTGCCTTCTACTAATCCAATGTCCCAAGAATTTCACCTCTTGGCAACAAAACTCACATTTCTCTTTTTTAACATACAGTTTGTATTCCCTCAACTTAAAGAATATCTCCCTCAAATTCCATAAGTGATCATCCAATGACTCACTATAAATGACAATATCATCCAGAGATACAACCACAAATTGATCTAGGAACTTATACAACATATCATTCATTAAATTGCAGAAAATGGCAGGAGCGTTGGTCAAGCCAAAAAGCATGACTAGAAACTCATATGACCCGTACCTCGTCATACAAGCAGTTTTTGCTTCATCTCTTGCTGTGATCCTTACTTGCCAATAACCAGACCGTAGGTCCAATTATATGAAATAGGAAGCTTTGGACAGTCTATCGAACAAATTAGTAGCATTAGACACTAGACACTTGTTCTTTACAGTGACTTTGTTCAGGGCCCAATAATCAACTCACATTCGCATGGATCCATCTTACTTCCTTTGGAACAAAATTGGGGCACCGTAAGGAGCCTTGGATGGCTAAATCAGTCCCCCATTCAGCAACTCATCCAACTGTTTCCACAATTCTACCAATTCTGATGAAGCCATTCTGTAAGGAGCCTTGGCTAGAGGCCGAGTCTTTGGTTCCAACTCGATTCTGTGATTAATTGCCCTCCTTGGTGGGATTCTTTAGGTAGTTCGAGTGGCATTGTGTCATCCAACAGATCCGCTACATGATTAGGCACTTCCTCAAATTGTTCTGGTTTTATTTTTATCAACACAGCAACATATCCTTGCTTACCCCTCTTCACACCCGCATTGAATTGCTTGGCAGATTGCAATTCAATCTCTTTAGATCTCCTAGCATCTAGACCTTTGGATACCACATGCATAAGCAAGGGCTCCCTTGAGGTGTGGCGCAACAAATGCTTTGGCCAATCCCAGAAACTCAATGCCAAGTATTAAATCAAAATCATCAAGAGGCACTACCATGAAGTTGCACTCTGCCTAACAAGTGCCAACCTTCAAGCTGCTTACAGCTGAGCCATGGACAGGCATAGCATCCGAATTCACAGCTTTCAGCCTTCTAGAATTCTTCATAACAACCAACCCAACCGATTAGCAACACGCCATGACATAAAATTGTTTGTGGCATCCGTGTCTATCATGGGCGTCACTTTTCTGCCATTTACCCAAGCCATCACGTGCATCAGATCCTTGAAGTAAGTCTGTTTCTCTGTTGTGATTGCATTGAGCAACTGCAAGGGATTCATCCGAGGAGTCCCTTCGATCGGGCCATGCTCCAAGTCACCATATTGAGCGATTAGCGCGCTCAATTTTTCTCTCTTTGGACAATCTCACAGTATGTGTGGACCATTACAAATATAACAGCTCTTGGCCTTGCCTTTACCGGTGGATCCAACTATAGCATCCTTCTTGTTGTTGTTGTTCCCCCAATCCTTCTTCTTCTCGGACTTTTTACCATCTTTCGAAGAAGAGGATTTTTTTTTCTTGCAATCCTTTCCTTTCTTGTTCTCCACACTCGTACTAGAAGGAACGTACTTGTAGTCTACCAACTTTTCAGCAGCAGCTATGGCTATAGGAAAGTCCTGAATAGCCTGCCTCCACATCTCAGCCTGCGCCTAAGGCTGTAGTCCGGACAAGAAGTTGAACATCTTGTCTTCTTCAGGTATGTTCTTTATATCCAACAATAAAGAACTGAATTCTTTCACATAGTCATGGACCAAACTCGTGTGTTTCAATCTCTTGAGGGACTCCCTCCCAATCCAAGTCGTATTTAAATGTAGGAATTGATCCTTCAACTCATTTTTCAGTGTCTCCCAAGCCTCAATCTTGGGTCTACCAGCATTAGCATCATCCTCCATCTAGGTTCTCCACCATAGTTTCGCATCCCCGGTTAGGTACATGCTTGTTATTATGACATGTTCCCCCTCAGGAATGTAAGCAGCTTTGAAGTACTGCTCAACATCCCAAAGGAAGTTCTCCAACTCCTTTGAATTTTGGGAATCATTAAAAGGTTTTGGTTCAGAAACTTTGATATTTGAAGTACCGACACCACCATCTCTTTACCCAGGGAGAGTTGTTCAAAGCCCTCTTCACCAGCGCCAACTCTTCCTTAAGAGTTTTCACCCTTTCATCGATTGAGTCTACCATGGATCTAGTGCTCTCCATCAAAGTGAAGAACTGATTCTTGAGATCCTTCATTAAATCTGACACGGTGTTTTGAAACAACAATAGTTACTCAAAAAGCACCACTGTTTGATCCACCAAACTCGTCCCATCGTATCTATGGGGAGTGCCAACAATTTCCTCAAGCCGATTGACTCATTCCTTTACTTCAAGAACACCACCAGCCATCATCACAACCGTCTCTGATACCAGTTGTCATGGGGTTAATTTTTCACTGCAAACTTTTTCCCGTGATGGCACTAAGCACCACTCTTATTCAGCCAACAACATACCAATAGCACACACACAATCGGGTCTAAGTGTTTATCTTACACACTCGGCAGTGTTTGCCTCACACACTCACGGACTATGCAACAAGGAGTAAGTAATGAACACACAAGCCAGCATACAGGAACTCTTCCCAACCTTTCATTAATTTTATAAAAGGATACAAGGCAATGTGCAGAATATCACAACATGATGACTCTGCTCAATTAATCACGTTATAAGCATACATGCATGCATGGTAGTTAAGACCCCCAACTACCCAGGGTCATCTTGAATAAGCCAGCATACGCCAGCACACTCTACTGGGCGGTTTCCCCTAACTGCCTGCTGCCTGGACAATGCTTTCCATGTGTAGCACAAAGGTAGTCTTCTCACCATGTGCGCACATGTCAAATGTGCTTAGCCGTGTAACCACTCGCATACCTCAGCCCACGTGCGCGAGTGCGATAGGTAACACTATTATGCACTAATTAATTCAATTATATATATATATATATATAAATATGTTTAAAATTAATCAAAATCACATTTGAAATAGTAAAATATCAATAAATGTGTCGTATTGACACGATACGGAAACGACCTGTTTAATTAAACAGATTACACGAGGTATTTTCAGGTTAGGCTAGTTGACCCGAAACCCATGCCTTTATTATACGTGTTACACGTGTCAACCTGAAATCGACATGAAAATAAATGAGTCACTCAAGCCTATTTATTTCGTGTTATTTTCGAGTTGTATCGTCGTATCGTGTAGAAAATTGTCAGCTCTACTCTCAATCAGAATACAGTGCTCACTATTCATTAAGTTTGATACACTGTATAATGACTCTATATTATATTAATTAAAGATAATACCATATTTGGTTGTGCTTTTGTATCGTACTATTTAATATGACATTAAAATTTAATAAATTTCTGAAAGTCTTATTTTTCTAAAATTAAATTTATAAAGTGGTATTTTTGAAAAATAACTTTTAAAAAGTGGTAATCTTAGAGGTGGTATTACTCTAATAATTTTTTTAAAATAGTATTTTTCTAAGTTAACTTTAAATGGAAAAATTAAATTTGGTCTTTTTCAAAATAAATTTAGAAATAATTATCTTTCTAAATTTTTTCAAAGTGGAATTTTTCAAAAATTAACATTTAATGCAATATCTTAATATAATGCAAAACCAAATATAGTATTGTAGTAGAACAATACAATCCAATAAAGTCCAATACAGTACATCACAGTACAATACAATAAGACGCACCAAACATGACCTAAGAAAAATGCTAAATGCATTCTTACTGCTTGATATCTAAACTCCACTATGATTTGTTAGATTATTAAAATATAAAATTGGATACGGAAATTCACATATTAAATAATAATCGTAATATTGTGAATGTGAAAGATAGTGCATTTAATATTCCTCATTTATTAATTAACTCTTTGAATTGGCCTTTTATTTTTATGATGATTAGATGTTATAAGGTACTTACTCAGCAATTCTATAACATAAGACTATTGAATATCCATCCTCAAATTTTGGCCTATATGAGATAAGTTGGATAAGGCTAATTAGTTTTTTTGTAGTCCCATATTAGTTGATTTGAAAAACTTTCACCTCTTTGAGCTGTAAAGTGACCGAGCCAACTTTTTTGAACGAACTTTTAGACTCTTACTACTAAAATTATGCCTTTTAGTGGCAAAAAAAAAAAAAAAAAAAAAAGGAAATACCGCAAAAGAATCAAAAAGTGCAATAGAAAAGTTCTCGGTGAAATTTTTCCCCTATGAATGAATATTCTATTCGTATTAACACCACATATAATCCTCCATGCTCTTGTTTAGATTTCAAAAATAGGGTAGGAGCTTGCTACTTCTCAACTAAAATTGTATGCATACGTACATACAAATTTAGGCAAAATCATCTAAAGAAATCCAAAAAATATTAGAATAGATTCGTAGACATTTTGCCTAAAGAAATCCAAAAAATATTAGAATATATTCTTAGACAGAATATGAAGAACTAGGGAAAATTATGACCACGAGCTTGGTTTCAAAATAGTTTTACCACGACAATAGATTCAGAATAAGGAAACTATAAATATTCTACGTAATTTTTCATTTGTGACATAACATTAAGGGTCAGTTTTGATGAAATTTATGGACGAAACTATTTTGTCACCAAGAAGCAATCAATACACCCCTGAGTGTAAAAAACTTCTTTCTTCTTCTTCTTCCTTTTTTTGTTTCTTTTTTTGTTTTTTTTTTTTTTTTGTTGTTTTTCTAAGTGAGTTGTCAATCAATATTCCTTTTTCATTAGATGATTGAAGTTTACTATTATATTCTGAAGTAAGTCACTTTAACATATCATTGTATATATCTAATCTACTATTGTATGATGATAAATAATATGTTTACAAGTATAATACGATATATAACAAATTTATCACTCTTTATAGTCACATTGTATCTAACTCATTTACCACTATATATATAACTAATTTACCATATTTATCATTGTATGTTTCACAGTATATCATTGATTTACTATAGCTTTTAAACTAATTTGCTTGTTTTTAATTTTTAAAGATTTTAAAAGTAAAACTACCACTAATATACTAATTTTCTTAGCAAGTCAAGAAAGCTCATGCATTGGTTCTCATCAACTCCATAGTTAGCAAAAAAGGAAATTTAATTTTATATGGTAAAATTTTTAAAAAAATTGAAAAATTCTGAATTACAATTTTTTCTGAAAAATCTCAAGTTTATTTAGAAAAATACCATTATTATAAAATAATATTTTTATATATGAATATGTCAATTTTCGAAAAATTATCCGGGATTTTTTTTAACTTTTTGGACTTTGGTCCTGGATCTTCGTGAGAATCACTAACAAAATACTGATGAAAATCACACGACTGATAATATGGATGAGTATAATTCAGACTATGAAAAGTATTTTTAAAATTTGACAAAAATATACGTGTATGCAAAAATTTGTAAATTAATTTATATGTGTATTATTCGATTAATTTTGAAAAATATGCTAATAAAAGTTGAAAATTTGTAATTAAAAATTAGATTCGCTAAGAAGTTTAAACATAAGAGACCGATAGCGACCAACCATGCAAACAAGCTGTTATCAATGAATAAATTAGTTGTACGCCATTTTTTTCCTTACTAATTAAATGTACCACCATGTCACTTTTTTAAAATAAATTCTTGGTGAATTCTTAACAGATTTTTGAACGACTTTTGACATCGATGGTGATCTTAACGGATTCTTGATGAATTTTTGACGATTCTCGATGATCTTGACGGATTCCTGATGGATTCTTAATATTGGCGGTGATCTTAATGGGTTCTTGATGAATTTTTGACGAATTCTTGGCAATCTTGAAAGATTCTTGACGAATTCTTGACAGATTCTTGACGTTAGTAGTGATCTTAATGAATTCTTTACAGATTCTTGAATAATTTCCTCCAAAAGTGGTAGAATTTAATGGTGGTGGTAAATTTAGTTAAACATTTGAAAAAAGTGGTAATTGCCTAATTAACCCGTTATCAATACCAGTATTTAGGATTGTTACATACCGGCGACTATCTAAGTAACACAAATCTAGACTCTCTCAAAATAGAATCCAACACTAAGGACTTGCTTGGATTCACTTTCAGTTTTTTATTTAAATAAATTGAAAATAAAAGTAAAAATTTTGTTTTGATTTTCAATTTTTATAGACAAGAAACATGCTTGACAAACTTTACTTCACTATTTGTTTCTAAAAACAATAAAATGAGAATAATGATGGAAAAAACATATATATAGACTTACATTTGTCTGTATATATATACATATATGTATGTACACACCTGTGTACAAATATTTATATGTTTTTTTTGTTTTTGAAATTTGTTTAAAAAAATAAAGATATTAGAAATTTTTTGTTACCACTTTTCTTAAAATTTTTGGTAACAGTGTTTAAAAACAAAAAACAAAAATAAGGTTGCCAAGCAAACTTCCAAAAAAAAAAAAAAATTTCATTTTACTGTTTGAAAAAATAAAAAACAGAAAATGAAAGTAAATCCAAGCAAGCCCTAAGGATTCATAAAATAAATATTTAATTGATATACCGTAATCACACGTCTTTACTCATATGGCTTTCTTGGTTAGACCATGCAATTTCCAACAAAGAGGTTTAAGGGCCAGTTTGGTAGAGCTGTAGATTTTAAGAAAAATACTTTTAGCTGTGCTGAAAAAAAAAATCCGTTGTAGCGTAAAGTAGCTGAGTGTTTGGCAAACTATAATTTTAAAGTGCTGTGACTTAAAAAAACTATATTAAAGTATTTGGTAAACTGTATGGCAGAATTGTTATGCCATATAAAATGACCAAAATAAACATCATTATACAATTATATATATTTATGGAAAGAGCTAAATAATATTTTCTATAATTATACATATTTATTAATACTTTTTTTTTAAAAAAAATGATATGAAAATAAACTCAATTAAATTAATTACTCAATTAATTTTATTATATTTTATTTTAATTTACTTTATTTTCATTTGAATTTAAAATTTCAATAAAAAATCAATTTGGCTACTTCAAAATAACTAATATGAAGAGTATTTTACTCAATTATGATTTAAATATATTAATACTTTTTTTAAAAAAATTGATATGAAAATATAATCAATTAAATCTTTGGTATTTTTGCTTTTAAGTGAGGATATTTTAACCATTATGATTTATTCATTAAAAAATAGTACAGATTCTCACATAATCTAAAGGCCAAAGCTGTCTTAGGCCAGTTTTAGCTTTTAGCTATAATTTTATTAAAAATTATTGAATAATTTGATTTTTAGGTTTTTACCAAACACTTTTAGCCTACAAATTATTCGAAAAAAATTTTTAACTTGTTAAAAAGCTAAACTAAATTGGGCTTAAATCCTAGTCGACGTGAGTATTTTATATCTGATATTTCTGACTTTCGGAAAATGACCATACCACAGAGATTTGTCCAATATGCATGTATGATATGCTCGATCATACGTACCTTAAAATCATTTAAAGCTTATTTATTATCATGGATAATTAATTAAAGGAAAAAAATAAATAAATAGAACACAAAACTAAAGCCATCAAACCTTAACAAAAATAGTTAAGCCTAACTTAATTAATCTCGACTGTTAGTAGTTACTATGAATATACAAATATATATATAACATATAATCCTAAACTTAAATCTCGACTGTTAGTAGTTACTATGATTATACAAATGTATACATAAAAACACACACAGAAAATGAGACAAGTGGCAAAGCATGGACCCCAGCAGCTCCGATATGAGAGGGGTAGAAGGATTCATGGGCCGTTATAGAGCTGAAACAGATGCAACAACAAGAAGCCTGCCCGGGCAACCGGTAAGCCAACGCGGTTACGTCCTTCAAAGACTCACCCCCAACCCTCCACCGCCGCCACTAGGAGGAGCAGACGTCATCGGCTCTCTTGTATTATAGGGGCTATTGTCTCTGTTGTTATAATTAACCATATTTCAATAATTTGTCTTCTTTTTGTTCTTGTTTTTGAGTCACATTTCAATTGGTGAAACATTATTGTTATATATGCACTTCCATATTTGTGTGTATAGTAATTTTTGATATCAAAGATGGCGACTGGTTTATACATTGCAGCACCATTGTTAAGTGGATTTCAGGTATGATTTTGTTTTGTATAATCTGATTTTAAGTTGAAAATGTTTGGAAGTTTTAGTTTTGTATATTTATGAATAAAAAAAATTATTGTCTGTTAAGTGATCCAAACTAGGAACTGAATGATGTCAAGGCTTAAAAGACCAACATTAATTGTTGCAACCTTAATAAAATTTAGCTGAATTTTAGTTTACTTTAAAAACTAGGTGAAATGTTAGAAAATCGGAAAAACAATGCAATAGTATTTATTTCCTTAGAAATTATGTCTAAAAATACATATCTCTCACCATATTTAATTATTTTACTAATTTAAAACCAATAACGTAAAACACCATTTAATTACATATAGTCAACTATATCATCTTGTTTGAAGAGAGTGCCTACTGCAATTATGACACTAGTTTTATCTTTTCATATACCTAGAACCAAATTAGTAGATGCCAATACAAAGTGGGAAGAAATTTTCACATTGTGCAACCAATGTCTTAAATATCAAATGCAAAAATTCATCAAGAAGTTATGTAATTTCTTCTAGGAAAAAAGCTCTGTTATATCCAAGAATCCAGTGGAAATTTCGGGCATGTCTAAAGAGAGTTCGTGTGGATGGACTGGAAATTTCATCTTCATGATTGACCTTCGAAAGAAGATCTTAACCTTTCGGGATATCATTGATCTTCCTCCTTGTGACGGTTCAAGTCCCATCCATGAGGTACAAAATCACTAATTTGCTATGATGAGCTACAACGGAATTTGTTCATAATCCTAACCGAGATTCATTTCATTTCCTAGTAAAGATTTTCTTTGACATTGTTCTTACAGTTGGTCAACGGAACAGTAGAAGATCTCCACAATCTGTATCCCAATGTCGTTCCCTACAACCTTGGCTCGGAAATGGAAAATATTTCAATAGATCAGGTTTATTCAGCAAGATAGTAATTCAATTATTTTTACCAACTGCTTTAACATTTAAACTAACAATAAGACAAACCATGCATAGGGATTAGCTCTTTTATACAAGGCATTGAAATCCATTGGAGATTCATGGGCTAAGAATCATAAGTGGATTAACAGTATGGGACATAATGACGAAGATTGTTTCGAAAACATGATCAGTTTGGAGCAACTTGGTAATCTTTATTTCATTCAACTATTTCGGTTCATAGAACATATTGTAGTAATATATTTTTTTTTTTAATGGATCAAACATCAAAAGCTGGTAACTATCGTTTATTCCGTAGGGGGTAAAGTGTTGGCAGAGCTTAGATACATGACTCAAATCGCAAAAGAAATGTTCGACGTAATGGATGAAGATGAGAAGAACAACAACGAGGGCAGAATTCAGGGCTCCACCATTGGAGATGTGTTGATTGAATCCTACTCAGACAGCAAATTATTGACCTGTCCTTCACCAAATACTCCAACTTTAGTACCTCCGGAGCTTAGTTCCTACGGTGTGGAGCTTGGCAAATTTGCCGATGTTTCTTCCTCCCGGTCACTTCTCTTGCCTTTCAGACTCAAGGCACTGCAGAACTTAAAGCCTGCGGGAATGAAGCACCTCTTCTCATTTGACATGTCACCCTCTTTTATCACTCAAGATTCCAGCCAATGTAAAGAAATAAACATGAAAGAAGCTAAAAATATAGCTGAAGAAGCACCAATTAGATCAAGCTATAAGGAGATAAAAGATTCAAAAGCTAACGAAAATTCAACAAAGTTTCCAAATGTCACTTCAAAGTCAATGCCTGATCAAGCAAGAGAGTCGGCAGCAGCACCATTACCATCAACCTTACCGCCTCCGCCTCCTCCTCCTCCAGAACTACCATCAAATCCAGTAGCTGCTCCATCACCCCCATTTAGCTCACCTTTAAGTGTAGCTGCAGTTCGGCCTCCTCCACCGCCCATTCCGCCTCCTAAAGGATCGGCAGCGCCATTACCACCACCTCCCATGGCTCCAGCAAAGGCAGCCATGCCGCCACCTCCTCCTCCATTGGGTGCTACCAGAGCTCTTCGCCCGAAGAAAGCAGCTACCAAGTTGAAGAGATCATCCCACATGGGAAACTTGTACAGAGCTCTCAAAGGTAAGGTGGAAGGCTCTAGCTCAAATGGTAAACAGCAAGGGAAAAAGTCTAAGATAGGAGGGTCAACTGGAGGAAAGCAGGGGATGGCTGATGCTCTAGCAGAGATGACAAAAAGGTCTGCATTTCCACTATTTCAGTACAAAATGCAGTCTGTTTTTCTTGAAATTAGTAGCCATATATAGTTGATTAAATAAGAGACATAATGATCACCGATTTTCTTTTTTGTTGTCTTAGATCGGCTTATTTCCAACAGATTGAAGAAGATGTTCAGAAACACTCCAAATCAATCATGGAGATTAAAGCTGCTATCAACTCCTTCCAAACAAAGGACATGACTGAGCTTGTAAAGTTCCAAAAGTACGTGGAACAACATCTAGAGAAACTGACTGATGAGACTCAGGTTAGCATACATTGTTCAATTCAAGTATATCAACATGCTCTTCAAGCTTGGTTCTTAAAACTTCGATCCAATTTTCAAATGTTTATGAAATTTCAGGTGTTGGCGAGGTTTGAAGATTTTCCCACGAAGAAGCTGGAATCATTGAGGAGTGCAGCAGCATTGTATTTGAAACTAGAAGAAACAATTCATAAACTGGAAAAATGGAAAGTGGTTCCTCCTTTAGGCCAGCTTCTTGACAAGGTCGAGTCCTTCTTCAACAAGGTAAATAAAGACGTGATTTATTCATTTGATCAGTGTTATTGGTATTGGAAGTAATTTGCAATTGGATTAGTATTGGAAGTACTTTGATTTATTCATGTTGTTGATACTTAAAATTAGTATAACAACCGATCAAAGTGTTGAAAAAGAGCAAATAAAATAACAAAGAACACAAAATTTTATAGTGGTTTAGAGTTTAACTATTATTAGTTTGTCACGTGCTTAATCATTATTAGTTTTAAATTGTTTGTAAATTTTATTTTTTTAAAGTATTGCTAGTAAAATTTCTGACATTTAGTATAAGCTGAGAATACAAAAAAGTAATAAAAATGCTATTTTATTTAAGAGAGGACATGTGTGTTAAACGTGTATGTATAAAAACAAAATTAAGGTTAAAAAAAAAAAACTGTGTATACTGTTTTCCATATTTGACCAAAAGTAAAAACTAAATGACTGTTTACGTCTTTGTTTTATACGGCTTTTTTTTTTTTTTTTTTACAGGTATTTTATATGGTTTTCACTTTCTCAATAAAAAAAAATTATATTAATAAGAAAAATGAAGTGCCGTCAGTCTGGAGAGGTCGATGGACCGACCAATTACTAAAAAAATACTAAACAATTCAATTAAGTAGCTGGAACAAATACACGATTCTCTAGACGCATTCGTTTTTCTATAATATAATTGTAATAGATATATGAAAGTTTCTTAATGACCCTTTGAGCCCCTTTTCGTAAATCAATTCACCAAAATGATTTTTTTTTTTCCTTTTCTGAAAACAGATCAAAGGGGAAATAGATGCATTGGAAAGAAGCAAAGATGAAGAATCTAAGCGGTTCCAAAGCCACAATATCACTTTTGACTTCAATATTTTGGTAAGAATTAAGGAATCGATGGTAGACGTCTCTTCTAGCTGCATGGAATTGGCACTTGAGGTAAGTTTCTTGCTATTAATTTCTACTGTGTCACCATATGTATTCACTAATTCAATAGTTTATGACCAAAAAAAAAAAAAAACATTCAAGTTTGTAGTGAAATTTTACTGGCTTTTGATACAGGAAAAAAGGAAGGCAAAAGCAGTAGAAAATGCTGAGACTGGATGGTCTAAAGCTGAAGGTCAAGGAAAGGCGCATATAAAAATGCTTTGGAGGGCTTTTCAACTTGCATTTCGTGTGTATAGCTTTGCCGGTGGACAAGATGACCGTGCTGATATGTTGACTAAACAACTAGCACATGAAATAGAGACTGATCCTCAAGATGAGTGATGTATAAGCTATATGTAAAATATTTGCAACAAATATATGTATGCCACAACGTCCTAATAAAAATATAAAAATAAGGCTATAACTAATAACATACTAGACTACATTTAAATCTTACTTTTAGTGACGACAGAAATGGTGACTAAAAGTGAAAAAGTCGTGACTTAAAGAATGTCATTATCTTTATGTCGTGACTAAAAAGTCCATGACTAAAAGTTTGTCACGAAAATGACAAATTATTGTAACTAAATGTACTTTTGGTCACAACAAATTTCGTTACTATAAACAAAATTAGGTCATGACTAAAAATACATTAGTGACATTTTATAACTAAATGTCAACTTTCAGTTATAAGAAATTATTAATTGTGACTAAATGTCATTTTTAGTCACAAAAATATTTGTTATGACTAAAAAAATCTTGTCACTAAAGATTGATTTTTTTGTAGTGATAGTTAAGCATATATATTTTTAAGTTGATTTCTCTTTTTTAGTTTTATTATCAATTTTCATAGTATATTGTTTTCTGAAAAGAATAAAATCTTAGCGATATCATTTCTTTCCCATTCTAAGGTTAGGTGCAATCTAATCTTCAACACTGGGTAGAATCTCTATTCTACCAGTTTTACCAACTCATCAATTAGTATAGACACAACTAATCACCAATTATCACAAAAATTATAACAGTTAAAAAAGGTAAAGTCTAATTCTAATCTAATTCTAGTGTATTATCCGGCTCTACCGTTTAGGCATTATTTTGACTCAACTATGAGTTCAAGTGATCTCTTCCAATACATTTTATCAAGCTCTTTCAAGGGATCTCTTCCAATACATTCTCATCACCAGTATTATCCAGCTCTACCGTTTAGGCATTTCATTTCTCATCATCAAAATAACTGAATTCGAAATAACATATAAATAATTTACTATCAAGATAAAAATAATTTGCTATCAACCAATTGAATTTGATACCTAATAACCTAAAATTTAAAAAATCCAAATTCGAAGTTTTTTAAAATGATCTGAAAAGAAAATGACATAATTTAAAATTTTGGGCAATGACTTTTATATAATGTATCGTGGGCCAAATGCTTCTTTGCCTATAAATGTGGGACTTTCAATGACAAGCAACTGCTAAAAGAAGTTGTCTAGTTTCCTTTTTTCTAAGAGGGAACAGCGATGGGCTTTTTAGATAAATACGGAAAGCTACATATACCTTTTAAAAAATACGGTAAAGCATGAAACTTTACAATCATATGACTTTGGACATTAAAAGTTTACAAAAATACGGTCTGGCACTTGCAAAGCGTCAGCGTATATGTTTTTTAATTTTTTTTTAAAAAATGAAGAGACTAAAACCACTTATGCATGCGTGTCAGGGAGTTAGATCCTCAATTCCTTCACCAGCCCTTTTTTTTTTTTGTTTGTCGTTTTTTGGTTTTTATTTAAAAAATTAAAAAAAAACATAAGGGATAAAAGGACGCTGGCATTTCTTTCAACTATTTTAAAATTATCTATTTATTTCTTTATTAATGATTTCATATATTTTTGTCCTCAAAATTTGATTATTTTGATCTCAATTTAATTTTCTATTTTAATTAAGTGATTATTTTTAGATTTTAATAACTATAAATTTTTAATTGCACTATCACACATTTTTTTGATGTAGAAATCCTTTTAATAAATTGAGTAGTAAGCATGTTTTGTTTTTAGCAATAAAGAATGCAAGTCTTTTCTAGTTTTCTAGATACTATTAGTATCTTAGTAGATTACTTATAGTAATTTTTTTTTTTTTTGCTAATAAGAGCGCCCAAGTCTTATTGTAAGTATGTTTTGTTTTTAGCAATAAGGAACGCCAAGTTTGCTTCTAGTTTTGTAGATATAAGTAGTATCTTGGTAGATTACTTACGGTACTATTTTTTTTCTAATAAGAAGCACCCAAAATTTCCATTCTGATTTATTGGACCAATATTATGAGTAATTTGCTACGATACCAAAGGTAACTATTTAAGCTACACTCCTAATTTTCCTAAATACCTTCAGCTATTCGCAACATGGTAGGATATTTACTGTAAAAATCTTGTTTTTATTTTTGTTTTTTCTCTTTTTAATAAAGACCTCCCAACTACCCATCTATTTATTGAAAACTATATGTAACGTGTTAGGATGCCTATGGTAATCTTTTTTTTCGTAGAAATAAAGAACTCTCAAAGCCCAACTCCCATATTGCATATACTATAGGTAACATAGTAGGATACCTATGGTAATTTTTTTTTCCTGAAATTTTTCTAAAAATCATAGGTATCCTTGTAAGATACTTATGGTACCTATAAAGATACTTATGGTACCTACAATAAATTTTACCACTAGGTACACCTAATACCTCTTCCAATTCGTAGATACAGTTGGTATCCTGCAATGATATCTATGGTACCTATAAGGATACTTATGATAAATTTTACAAAAGAGCACCCATTATGATATCAAATATAACCTCTTAAGCTACACTCTCAATTTTTCTAAATACCTATTATAATAGGATACTTATTGTAAAATACAATGTTTTCCTTTTCTTTATAATGATGTATACCCAACTCCCCAGTCATTTACCAAAAACTATACCGAAAACCATAGTAACCTGTTAGGATACTTTTGATATCTTTTTTTTTTTTTCCTAATAGAAATAAAGAACTTCCAACTCCTACTTTATATCGTGGATACTATAAGTAACATAGTAGGATACCTACAGTAACTTTTATTTCTCCTAATTTACCCGTAAATCATTCTTTGTAAGATACCTGTAGTAACATCCAACATCGCTTCCAATTCGTGGATACCATCAGTATCTTATAGTGATACCTATGGTACCTTCAAGGATACTTAAGGTAAATTTTATATTAATGAGTATCTAACACTTCTTCTAATTCTTAGATACCATAAGTAACTTAATAAGATACCACGAGTAACCGAATAAGGTACCTATAGTAAACTCATCTTTTTTCCCTAGTTCACTTGCAAATGTACCTAAGTTATATAATAGCTAGATACTATGAGTAACATAATAAAATATCTATAATAAACTCGATTTTTCCCTAATTCACCCGTATATGTACCTAGGTAACATAGTAGCCAAATACCATGAGTAAGATACCTATAGTAAACTCAAATTTTTTTCTCCAATTCACCCTCATACGTATCTAGATAACATAGTAGCCAAATACTATGAGTAACTTAATAAGATACCCTATAGTAAACTCTATTTTTAAATTTTAATCAACATAATTTGATCTTTCTTTATTTTACCAAAAACCATTTACTCTTCATAATTTAATTTTCTAATTTGTGTGCTTATTTTCGAATTTGAGAAATTATAAATTTTTAGTTACATTATCACATATTATTTGAAAAATTATGTGAAGCAACGTGTGTCAAAGTTTTTATAACCTAAACATAATTTGAGGAAAAATAAAATCAATCCTTACAAAAATTTGAAAACAAAAAGCAGAGCATGTCTTAAAGAAATTTATGGGAAAAAGTCTTTTTTTTTTAATTAGAAATAATTGGTATAGCAAAAAGATTAAAAAAATAATAATTTAAAAAATAAAGAGTTGATGTCAGCACCTGACGTACTGTCAAGCACCAACTTCAGTTAGGAAGCCGAGCACGTAGTTCTCTGCACACTCATTAATATACCTATTTGTTTCTTTTTTTTTTTTTGTTTAATTTCTTTATAATGTGAGGAGCCTGAGTGCCTGACATTATGTCAGCCCGTAGAAATGAAAATAAAGTTGAAACATGTCGTATAAATATTATTTTGGGACTCCGTATACTGTATTTAAAAAAAAAAATCTCTAAAATCAGTGTGTCATCTAATTTCCTCAACAACTAAAGAAGGAAAAAAGAAAAACAAGAAAACATGATAAATTACGTATGAAGTAAAAATATGTGAAACACAGTTTTACTCATCATAACCACCTTCTCATTATAAGCGATACCAAAGGCATAATATCATTTTTGTACTGCAATATTTTGGTACAAATTTTTAGGAATCATGGCTTCAAGCTGCATGGAATTGGCATTTGTAGTAACTTTTTGTCTATGCTTCTACTCACCATATTCATCACTAATTCTTCTGTTTATGAAAAAAATTTGAAGTCTGTATTGAACTTTAAATAATCTCATACAAAATGAAAGGCGAAAGTGATTGAGATCTAAAGCTAAAGGCCATGGAAGGTGGAGCCAAGGGGGGTAAAGTGGGGGCCATTGTCCCCCGGGCCAACCCTCTTAAAATTTTTTCATTTCATCTTTTATTTTGGTTCCCGTTGAGATTGTCATTTTTAATTTTGTCTCTACTTTTTATATGTGAGATATTATTGCCGTTATACGCCTTTAATTTTTTTCATTTCATAGTTTAGTACAATATAAGATTTTATTCTTCTTTGGCTCCATTATGATTTTTATTTCTAATTTATCTCTATATAAGATATGAACTATCATCCCTCTCCCCCCCTCCCCCCCCAAAACTTAAGACTCACTTAATTTTCAACTTTCATTTTCTATTCAAATTTCTAAACTAAAATTAAGAGGGGTAAATCGGGATTGGGAAAATTTTTCGCTATTTCCAATGACTTCAACTCTACAGGCTAGTCAAGACACACACACACACACACACATATATATATAACTACACGTATAGTGTATTATTGACTTTATACTTATCTTTTTGAATTAAAAATTTACTTAGTTTATAGTTTGTATGTTTATAAAGATTTCATAGTGATAGATATTGATTTTACACCTATATAATAGTCATTATCTATACTACTTTGTTGGGTTTTATATCATTCTAAGACTAAAAGTGTTATTTCTATGTTATTAGGTGTTTTGGAAGAAAAAATGCAAGGAGGAGTTGAAATGGGCCATAAATGGGCTAAAACAGGTGGAATTGGATGAGCTGGAAGAGAACTGGACTGAAAAGGCAATAGCGTCGCAACATCGGCCTTCGTGCGTAGTGGCGCCAAAGAGAAAAAAAAAAACTCCAGAAAGTCAGTGCTACGGCGCCAGAATTCGTGCGACGCGACACTGGAGACACGGAATTTCAGCCAATTTACTTGATTTTGGATCAAGTTTCCTATTCTGAATGGAACTTGATCTAGACGTCCCCTAAACTCAATTGCTTATAAATAGGAGTTTCTATACCAGATAGGAGCCAGTTTTAGACACTTATAGGAGTTACCAAAAGACACCTAAAAACTTAGAAAGAGGAGGAGGAGGGCTTAGAGCCGCTGCAGCATTCATCACTTATTCTTCCTTATTTTGTTTTGGTTTCTACTTGTTTTCTGATTTCTAGCATGATGATGTTACTCGTTATTCTTTTATAGAAGCTAGGATAGGCCCTAGATTAGGTTAAGGGTGATTTCAAAGTCCTAGACATGAGTATTCATTTATTTTTCTAAATTTTATATTATTAGTTATTTAATTAAATTAAGTTATTTATGTTCTTCTATGCATATTGCTTTATGAATTATCTCATGCTTGTTTAGGAGTACAACTAGATTATCGTGATAGAATTCTAATTCTAGGATTTTTTATAGGCGTTTGTTATATTTCAATCGATAGGTAGTAAAATTATAGCTGATTTGGCCGTTCGATGAGTTATTTATATTGAGGAACATAACCTAGGTTAGATTTTGTATTTTTGAGATTATAATCTAGATCAATATAATATCTTTCTCTAAATTAATGCTTTTGTTAATTAATTCTAGAGCGTTTGCTTAGGTTAGTTACTAGAAAGATGTTATATATGGCATTCGTCTATCTAGCATAAAATCTAAGGAAAAACAGGGATAGTTGCGTGTTTGTGGACTATCTATGGTTGGTAGCTTTGTTGAATAACTATTAAGATCTGGTAATCGATTAGTATGACTGTTTAGTGGTGGAGAATGAAACCTTACTCTATTTTCTTTATTATTTGTTTTCTTGTTTTTATTCTAAATTTCTATCACCTTAGGATTAGTAGTAAATTAGTTAGATCAATTCCTTGTGGGATCGACCTTTATTTGTCACTATTCCAGGATATTACTATGTTTGCCTAGGTTTTACTAGATAGATTTAGAAAGGTTAAATTGTTTGGTTGTCTGATGACACATCACATAGTTCTAAAAATTTCATTTTTGATAATATGACACTATAATGAAAATGTTTATGTCGTTGATTAAATGCCTAAAATCAAATTTACCAATTTATATATTCCTCATTCTATAAACTAACTTAGCTTGTTCTAGCAAAACCTAGAATTAACTTGTATAGTAGCAAAAAGAGTTGATCCACAGAGATTGGGTGATAAATTATTGCTAAGTACCAGAATTATCGCAATCTGACCTTATTTAGGCATAGAAACTAAATGAATATAAAAATAGACTAATAAAAACAAAGATAAAAAGAATAAAGAGTAAATAAAATATGGATAAAACTATACACAAATGTACTAGGAATTGATTACACCTAATTACTCCTAAGTTCATCAAAATAAGTAGTTATCGGCTTAATCCCACTCAACTCACTAGTCGTAAGACCTAATCTAACCTCATTACCTCTCCTGAGCATCAAATGAGAAAATACATTGAACTAACCAAAGTTGATATCTCTATCTAACCCAATTAATTAAGTGTTCATTATGTTTAAGCCCTCAAATAGAAGCTAAGGTATCACTCACCTCCCAGTTTTACAATAGTCCAAACAACCTAAAACTATCAAAGGATTATCTAGGTGTTGATCTCTTTCAAGTCTCACAATAATCTAAATTATATCTCTCAATTCCGGATTATAAAATTAATCGCTCCCGAGAATCAAAATCGTAACCTAAAATCAACTAATTCACTAGCAAAATAAATTAGAAGCAATAAGTGAAGAGAAGCATAAATGAATTAAAAAAAAACCAACAATTATAAAAATAATCAAAACAAGGTATTAAAACTGGTATAACAAATCCTAGCTATCAAATATGAATAAGCATAGTAGAATCCAATACTACTCTCAACAAAAAATTCATAATATCTAAACTATTTATACATTAAGCTCAATATAAATTTCAAGAGAGGTTAGGGTGAGAGAAAGGAAAAGAAAACCTCTTATGGAGATGAGCTTCAAGTCTTCAAATCTTCAAGAAATTCTCCCAAATCTTCTTCAAGAATCTTCAACTCCAAGCTTTCTCTCTTTAGGATTTTCTGTGTTTTTATCTCCAACTCTCCACACCTAAAATTTGTACCTCCACCCCTCTTTTATGCTTCATTCTAGATCAAATTAAAGCGCATTTAATGATAGATGAGTCTCCATCATTGAATCAAGAGAAAGGAGCGATCCAGCCCGTCTAAGGTAACTAAAAAGCACAAAAATGCGTTCAGGACGCATCAGGGGCACATAAGCGCCCCACCTGTTGCCCAAAGGTGCAAGGGCACCTCACTTGCTGCCTGGGTGCTTTGTTTCCTCACTTTTGCTCCGTTTCGCGGTGTTTTGCTCCAGCTCATCTCAATCAGTCTTGACTTGAATTCAAATGGTTTGAAACACACATTTTATGGCACAAATTCACCTTGATTCTCATTTATTCACTAAAACTACAAAAACACATTATTCCAATAATAATGCTTGAAAATACACAACTATTTGAGCTTAAATAGTACTTAATTTGTTGAAAAATATCCTTCTTATCAAATGCCCCCAAATTCAAACATTTACTTGTCCTCGAGCAAAATAAAAGAACGAAAAAGTAAACACAAATTAAGTACTAAACAAAAACAAATACATGTGAGTTTTGCATTGAATCAACAATCGTGTAAGTATATCTGAAATCACAAAATGTTCCAAATTAGTATGAAATGCAACCAATTGAATATATCTAGATTTTTAACATCAGGCGTTGGTTTTCGCTCCACTCAAGATCCTCTCACGTAATTGTATACACAATTAATCTCACTCAACCAAATATACTCAGGATAGACTTAGGTGCTTAGTAGACTATGAGTGATCTCTAGATAATGCAAATTAGAACTACTATAAGCTCATTCTTTATGTTGTTCTCCATTAATGTCAGTTATAGTATTATCGAAGATCGAAAGGTCTTTCAAGTATTGTAATGTATGGCCGGAGTGAAAGGTAGATGAGAAGGATATTTTTCGGTTCAGATCACCCAAAGCATACAATATAACTTAAGGATCTTGCATGATTCCTAAGAAAAAATTCACTCACTAACCCTCATTTCATCACTCTTTTTTCTTCAATTACTCCCACAAAAAGTTTATTCACCAAAAACACAAAACAAAACACAATCCTTTATTCTTTTTTTTTCTTTTTTTTTCTTTTCCTTTAATTTTCATTTTTTTTCTTTTCATTTTTTTTAATTTTTATTAAGATTTTTTTTTTTTTGTATAAAGGATAGGAATTGTGATAAAAAAAAAAGAGAAACATAAACCTCATCTCTAAACTCAAAATTAATATTGTCGACAATGTTGAAAAGAATAGAAGATAATACATAATTCATACCAATTCTCTCTTTTTGTTTTCTTTTGTTGATAACAAATCAATACATCATCAATTCACCAAACACAACCCATACTTACTCTTATGCTCAATGAATTATGCAAGACTATAATGCAATCATACCTACTAGTGATGGGCTTAAGAAATGGGAATTAATTTGGTGGTTTGGATGCACTTGTAAAAATGATAAAGGAAATAAGTCAAATCAACAGAAGTGGAGTTAACTAAGGATAAAGTTTCCAAGAGTTAGCTTCCAAGGCTTAAATAATCAAAAGAAATGCCTAAATCCTCTCTTCAATGACACTTACTTAACCTAGGATTTTATCTCAATTAACACTCAAATAGATTCTAGAGTTTATGAGATATTAAGAATAAGCTAATACACATAAGTGTTTTCTAAAGCTCAAAGTAGTCAAGTGATCATGGTGCTCAAATTTAAAGAGACAAGAGTGAAATTCAACTAATGCAAGTTAAGCGCATAGATAATTCAATGAAATACATTTCAAAGCCCTCAAGAACACTAAATGATTATACTCATCATCAATATCAACTCATATCATCTTATCAAAACACACAACTTATTCAAACAAACAAAAAGAAAGTAAGTAAACAATTTATTAAAAGAACACAAGTTAAGGAAGAAAAAGTCATGGCAATCAACATATAAGAAAAGCTAATAGCCAACAAATAATTAACCAACTATGTGTCCCTACACCCAAACTCACAATCAACATAGTTCAATTATATTAAGCACAAGAGAATAAGGACACATTCCTAGGAGACGAGAATATGGTTGGCGAAGATGATGTCCCGGGCAATGTTGGCTTTAGCTCAGGTTTGTGGGACTTTCCTTCATGCCTTGCGATGTATAAATTAGAAGCTCGTCAAAGATCGGCTTCCACCTGTAGTATGTGTCATACAACATGATATATGGGTATTGGTTTCGAACACCCTCAAGCTTGGCGATGTATGGCAATGTTCGGCATGTAATTTTATTCGGCTCCAACACATGTGCATACTGGACTTTAATGAACAGTGCTAGAGGCAATAGAGGAGGGTTTGGCCATATAGGATCGTCATAAATATGCGTTTTGATAACTGATAGCACAATGACTCAGATCTCAAAAGGTGGAAAATCGCAGGCATTATCTTGAACCTCTTCCTTACTCAAGTAGTCATCATCGTCGAACAAACCTAAGAATCTCCCGCTTGTGCTCGACTCCTCATGGTGGCTTTTTATATAAATGTGACTTGTGCATTTTTTGCCACCGTCCTATTCATGGCTTCAATGGAGTAGAATAGAGGTTCAGAATGTAAGTTGTGAACGCTCTCCATCCTCTCCAACTTCTCTATGCGGAACCTCATCTCCTCCGAAATGGTATTGTAAGTGATATATTGATATTTTTACTTTTTAAAAGCCAACCAAAATAGTATAATCTAATTAAAAGATGACAACATAATTAATAAAAAAAAAGTATCTATCAACAGTCATAAAATACATGAGCTACAATTAAAATAGTAGCACTATGATCTATGCCTAAAATGAACACTTGATACGTACATGTGAGCAAACTTTTTCTCCTCAGGCTATATTTAGTGGAAGGGAAGAAAGTTAAAAGAAATGAGAGGTACATTACATAGGGAAGAGAGAAAAGAGAGAAATGAGAGTACTACTTTTGTTTGGTATGAAAAAAATGAGAGAATACCAAAATATTCTTCCTTGTTTTGTAGGAGGGAGAAATATTAGAAGCAATAAGTAGGTTTTAGTTATACAATAACTACTTTACTACTTGATTGTGAAATTTTCTCCTAAAATTTCTCTAATTTGGAGAAGACTAAAAATTGGTTAAATTTAAAATTTAAAATCTATCGCTTAATTATTTCCCTCCTAAAATTCTTTCTTACCAAACAACCATTATCTAAATGGAAGGAAAGAGAGATGTAGGAAAGATGACCACTATAAAACGACATCAATCCAAAAAAATAATAATAATAAAAGGAGAGTGAAGTATAAAACCAATGTAACATTTTAAAACGAAAAAAAATGGACAGTAATTTGAATTGATAGACTTGAACCACAACAACCATGAACGAAAAAAACCTAAGAAACGACAAACATCCATAAAATGACAAAATAATGCAAAACAACTAGAAATTGAAAAGGACAACAAAACTGAAAAAATACGCACAGTGAAGAAAACGACAAAACAAGAGAAATGATGCGAATTTCAAATTAAGAGAAACTTAGATGATGAAAACTGTAAGCACAATAAGAAAATTAGGACCAGGTTTTTTTTTTTAAAATCACAGACGACAGCCTTGCAATGAGAAGTTATAACTGAAAATAACCTTATAGACGACAATAAATATTAAAAACTCATAATCATGAAATGACAGAAAATTTCTAAAACTACAAACACCCGAAAAAAGTAAGAAATCAAACCCTTGAAAAATGATAGAATTAACTAACAGGAAACAAATCTGTAAAAAAATTATTATACAACGAAAGAAATTTGAAAAATGACCTTCATTGTTCGTCTTTATATAACAAGCGCAAAACCCATCCATCTATTAGAGAATTAATTACAACAGATTTTCTTTATATTTTAAATTCTTGTAATTAATTGTAATATCCTTGTAATTAGTTGTAATCCCCTAATTCTAGGATAATTTCTTATTTTTTGTATTTTAGGTAACTCACAGCAATACTTAAATTTTATGTATATATTCATTCTTAATCAAATGGAAAAGCTAAGCCATTGTTTCTCAATATTCCTCTCTCTATCTCAACATGGTATCAAAAGCCTAATCTTCTTGGGCGTGTTTTCTTTTTTTTTTCCCCCCACAAAAACCACGATCAGCATCCTTTATAAAAAAAATCTAAAACTACGCCGCCAGTCTTCTTAATGGCTTCTGATGTGACCCCCTCTTCCACCAACGATTCTATCATCATCAAAAATTTCCAGGATCCTCAACATCCCCTCCTTATAATCAATCTCTCCAATATAACCAAACTGTCATCCACCAATTATCTCACATAGAGCCTTCAAATCCAATATCTTCTTGAAGGTTAAGATCTTCATCGCTTCATTGATGGCACTCATACTCCACCACCACCCACCATCACTGTCAATGGTGTTGCATCCTTAAATCCAGCATACACAACCTAGAAGCATCAGGATCGTCTTAAAAAAGAACTTAATTTCGATCTATCAATTTTGCACTAATAGCCATGTTTCTATTGAATTCTCACCATCTGCTTTTCAGGTGAAGGATCTAAATACGGGGGTAATCCTTTTGATAGGTGAACCTAAGGATGGTGTATATGATTGGCCGACTTCATCCCCTTTAGTTACCTCTTCACCGTTGCTTGCATTTTTCAGTGTCAAGACTACTTCGTCTGAGTGGCACTCTAGACTGTGTCATCCATCATTTACTATTATGAAAAATATTGTTTCTAAGTTCTCTTCACCATTGTCTAGTCTGTTATCCTCTTCCACACATTGTAATGCCTGTTCATGTAATAAAATTCATAAAATTCCATTTTCTTCTTCTGTCTTAACCTCATCCCATCCACTTGAACTTATCTTTTTTTTGTGTATATACCTCTCTTGTTTATTCTGTTAATGGTTTTCAGTACTATGTCATTTTTATTGATCATTATACACAGTATATTTGGTATTATCCACTTAAACGTAAATCCCATGTGTATGATGTCTTTGTGCGCTTCAAGGCATAAGTCGAAAACTAATTTAAACACTGTATTGTTACCCTCTATTCAGATAATGGTGGCAAATATCAAGCCCTTGATAGTTTTCTCTCTACTATTGGTATATCCCATCTTACTACACCGCCCTATACACCAGAACATAATGGTCTTTCTGAACGACGTCATCGCCGTATTGTTGAAACCAGTCTATCTCTTCTCACTCATGCATCGATGCCTATAATTTATTGGACTTACGCCTTTGTCATTGCTATATATCTCATCAATCGTATGCCCATACCCACACTACATCTTTCATCTCTTTTTGAAAAACTCTTTGAGTCTTAACCTAACTACACTAAACTTCGGATGTTCGGTTGCTTATGTTATCTGTTGCTTCGTCCTTATTCTTAATATAAACTTGACTCTCGTTCCACTCCTTGTATTTTTCTTGGTTACTCTTCACCACAAAGTGCCTATATCTGTCTTGATCTGTCTACTTCTAAAACATATATTTCTCATCATGTCAAATTTCTTGAAAACTCTATTCTCTTTAGCACTCACCAATCCCATCTATCTCGTCCCACCGCAAAAATAATTTCCAAATGGCTTCCCCCAGTCCAAATTCTACCCATTTCAAGTGGCTCACTCAATACGCCTCCACAAAGGGATTCCTTTTGTCAACATTCATCACAAAATGCCCAAACGGTCGACCGCCCTTCCTCACCGATCGACCGTCAACCTCTGTCCATAGACCTCCTTTTACTCGGACACAGTTCGGTTGACCGTCAAGAAACCATGGCCGACCATTTACCACCAGAACCACACAATTCTCAGATCTCTTCTGCTTCAACCACAGCTCAACCTACCCATCAAAATACCCATCCCATGACCACTAGAGTGAAAAACAACATCCACAAACCCTTAACCAAGATGAATCTCATTGTTGTCCTTTCTCAACAATCAGACATTGAGCCTCATACTGTTAACTAAGCCCTAAAAGATACCAAATGGAGACAAGCTATGAATGATGAATTTGATGCTCTTGTTGGAATAGAAACTAGGAGCTTGTTCCATCTACTTCTCTGCAGAATCTTGTTGGATACAAGTGGCTTTTTCATGTTAAATGGCTTCCTGATAGTTCTGTTAACAGGTACAAAGTCAAATTAGTTACCAGAGATTTTCATCAATGACCTAGAGTAGATTATCATGATACCTTTAGTCCGGTTGTCAAGCCGACAACAATACGCCTTGTTCTAAGCTTGGCAGTTAGTAGAGGTTGGCAGTTGCAACAATTGGATGTTAATAATGCCTTTCTTCAAGGCTATCTTTCCGAAGATGTCTACATGGCCCAGCCTCAGAGATTTGTTGATAGAGACAATCCAACACATGTATGCAAATTAAAGAAGGCTATATATAGACTCAAGCAGGCCCCACGGGCTTGGTACCCTGAACTTTGCCAGTTCCTCATTGAGTCTGAATTCACAAACTCTCTTGTAGATACCTCTATATTCATTCTCCACTCAGGTGACATTATTATATATCTACTTGTTTATGTGGATGACATTATTATCACAGGCACTAACACCAATATTATTCAGCACTACATTAACCTCCTGGCACAAAGATTTTCAATCAAGGATCTTGGGGCCTTGTCTTATTTTCTCGGCATTGAGGTTCTCACCACTCTATTTGGTTTGTTACTTACTCAAAAGGCGCTACATCACTGATCTTCTTGCCCGGACAAAAATGTTTGGTGCAAAACCTGTTGCTACACCACTTGCTACAGATGGAAATCTCACACTTCACTTAGGTATAGCTCTGACTGACTACACAGAATATAGAACAATTGTTGGAAGTCTACAGTATCTTTGCCTCACTCACCCAGACATAGCATATATTATTAACAAGCTTTCCCAATTCATGCACTGCCCAACATCTGAACATTGGAATGCTGCAAAATGATTACTTCAATATTTATATGGCACATTGACTCATAGATTATTTCTTCATAAGGAAAATCCACTTTCTCTTCATGGCTTCTCAAATGCAGACTGGGCTAGCAACAAAAATGACTATACCTCTACGAGTGCCTATATTGTTTATCTTGGTCATCATCCTATTTCTTGGTCATCCAAGAAATAGCGTACAATTGCTCAGTCATCCACAGAAGCTGAGTATCGATAAGTTGCCGCTACTACTTCATAAATCAATTGGATTTGTTCCTTCTCACAGATCTTGGCATCACTCTTCCTACACCGTCTATCATCTATTGTGACAATGTTGGCATAACCTATCTCTGTTCTAATCCAGTCTTTCATTTGTGTATGAAATATGTCGCAATTGACAAGCAATTTATTCGGGATCAAGTTTAATCAGGTGCTCTTCGTGTTAATCATGTTTCCTCAGCAGATCAACTTGCAGACGCTCTTATCAAGCCGATTCTATGAAGCTGCTTCCAAGAATTAAGGGTCAAGATTGGCATCTCCTTCGGAGCTCCATCTTGAGGAGGCGTATTAGAGACTTAATTACAACAGATTTTCTTTATATTTTAAATTCTTGTAATTGGTTATAATATCCTTATAATTAGTTGTAATCCCCTAATTCTAGGATATTTTCCTATTTTTTGTGTTTTGAGTAACTCAGGGCAATGCCCAATTTTTGTGTATATATTCATTCTTAATCAAATGGAAAAGCTAAGCTATTGTTTCTTAATATTCCTCTCTCTATCTCAACACCATCAACTTAAGAAAAAAAAATCATAACAAATCTACATTAAGAAAGATTAGAAAATGAATCAACAAAAGGCAAATATTAACCTAGAAAAAGAGAAGAAAGACAAACAAATCGACACACAAAATATATAAATATTTTGAGACATAATCAATCAAGTACAACAGATTTAAGAACGAGAGAAGGCTTCTTTTCCAGCCAGGAAACTTGTTTTTTGTCCATTTTTAACGGTAAGGGGGTAAGAACATTGTTGGTCTTTTATTTTTGTAAGATAAGACATATTTCTATATCTTTATGTATAAACTAAACTAGACAAGATTATGAAAGACTACTAATATGTCGTTATTAGCTAGCACGTACCGTTTAATTTGGTAGCCTCCCATATGTAGATATTTCTAAACCAACCTCTCTGATGTGATTTTGGGTTGAATTGAACTCAATTAGTTGCCAAACTCAAACCATTCATCAAAGCATATGTGTTAATTTTATATCCACTATTTTTTTCACCACAATCTATATTCCGTATTCTGTACTTTCATTTTGGCCAACCTATGATGAACGGCCCCAAAGAAATTTTTTTTTATTCATTCATTTTTGAATTAACAGGATTATAACATTTAGTTCCACAGATATATAATTCATTTATATTGAGCTTATATATGCTTTTGTGCCGTGTTATACTAGCCCAAAATCTCAAATTCTGACACGATCTATTAACTTATGCTCTTATATGTCGTACCATATCACGATGCATATCTAATTATACTATTGTAAAATTTAGAATAATATTATTTTTCTATAATTTTTCTTACAAATTAAGTAAATCAAACAAAGAAAACAATAAAAAATGTTAAGACAATAAATTAAAATTTAAAACTTTCTACACGAAATAAAAACAAAAAAGAAATAAAATTCTTTCAGCAGGAGGAGAATGTCGTGATAATTTGACTTTGACATTCAATGTTGAGACAATCGGACAGACTGTCATGACAAAGATTGAAGAATTATAATAAAGATCAGACTGGCTGAAGTCTAATAGTGCATTTTGGGAGAATGGGTCAAAGGAGAATGGAAGTTCTGAAATTGAGGTGGAGCTTACAACCTCGGAAAACTCTCATGTAATTGGTCCATGGACTTCATCACATAGAGAAGCTTCATCTTGGCAACATCGAGAATAAGGTGTGTTAGGTATGAGATGATGGATAAAGTACTAGTTCAGAGGAAACCAAGGTTGAAGGGCACAATGTTATGGAAACTCCATCATGGTGTGCTGGTTGTGGTGTGTTACCACACCAAGGCCCATGATGCCCACACATAGTGTGCACATGGTGCCTATGTTGTGCCCACAGTTGTGGCAACGGGTGGAGAATTTTGTAATTATATAAGGATATTTTTGTCTAGGATCATTAGTCAAGTCCGTGGCCAAATACCCTATATTTGAGGGCTAAGAATTAGGGGGAATTATTGTAAATTCGAAACTTAATTATTTTGCTCCAATTTTCCCATATATTTTCTGAGCAAAAATCATGTTACTTCCTACCAGAAGGCTAAAAGCTCAAAAAGCTCTTTAGAGGGGGTGATCTGAGTGCCCATGGAGGGTCTTGGCCATCAGTATGAAAGAAGCTTAGCTGTGAACCTCCTTACCCTATCAATGAAAGAAATGATGTTTATTCATATCCACGTGTTGCCTTTGTGTTGCTTTCGTTATTGCTTATTTGTTGCTTATGTGTTGCTTACGTGTTGCCTCGATATGCTTGCTTTGTGCTCGCTTGTTATGTGATTGCTGCTATCGAATCTGCTTGCTTTGTGCTTGCTCAATGCTATGTTATTGCCCTTAACACGGTGTTGCCTATGGCATGGTAACCATTGGGTTTGTTTGCCTACAGGCTTAAGTTCTAGGCTGACTTGCTAGCTTCGAGCGATAGCAAGTGCCGCACGTTCCACCTATTTTGAAGTGTCAAAGAGGCGGCCTGTGATAGTTGGTATCAGAGCTTCGGTTAGAAAGCTTGGGAGTGCTTGTTGAGATGGCGAATAACACCTAAAGGATCATTACGATTGAGAAGCACCTGGGAGAACTCGATGGGATTGAGTTTAAGGTCAGAGACCTCACCAGCGCAAGAGATGGACTCGACATTGTGGGATTACAACAGAAGATTGAGGCACTAGAAAGAGATGTGGAGCACATACTCAACTGGATAAATAAAGTAAGGCAGAGGGAAGGCTCTCCAAGCCCCTCTAGTCCACCTCGGGCAACGAACGTGTTGAGAACTTAGAGACATCGGTGAACAATCTCCAAGGCACGATCAATGACATGGTGGAGAATTGTCAGGGGGCAATAGGCGCACTGAGGCGTGAGATTAAAGAGATAAACACCAAGCTCAACCTCACCATTCGATCTGTGGGGAGCCAACTTATGGCTGCTCCAACGGGAATGGCGTATATGAGGGCTAAGGTACCTAAACCACGACACTATGGGGGCACGAGGGATGCCAAGGAAGTTGAGAATTTTCTCTTCAATATGGAGCAATACTTCCGGGCAGTACTTGTCTGAGGGATGCCAAAGTGTGGTGGAGGACAAAGTGTGATGATATTCAGCACGGGAGGTGCACCATAGCTACATGGGATGACCATTGAAAGGAATTGAGAACTCAGTTCTTGATAAGTGTATTTTGCACTTATCTTTACTATCCTTTCGAGCTTAAGGATTGCTCGTCTTTAAGCTCTTTTTACTTGTTTTGTTATTTTTGATGCATATTTCAGGTGAGAAGTTATTGAGAGGAGAATTCCAGTTTTTCAAGTGAAACTGAGGCTAAACCAAGGCAATTTTGATCATTTACGAGCGAAGACAGGCGAACGATGTCTCAGCAGTATGTAGCAGCACCAATAATACAGAAGGAACTGGGCAGAACTAGGAGCTGTAGCACCAAGTTGGCACCGCAGTGCTAAAAGTCCTAGAGACTTGGCGCTGTGGCCCCAGGAAGTGGCGTTGCAGTGCCACTCCACGGTGCCGCAGCACCGCGTGATTAATGTGGTGCCACGCCTATGGCGCCGCAGCGCCGCTTCATGGCACCGCGGCATCATTCACTGGAGATTGTGGCACCACAGTGCCACAGTCCAGCGCTGCAGCGCCACCCGCTCGACCGTCTTGGCGATAGCAAGTGTTGCACATTCTGCCTGTTTTGAAGTATCAAAGAGGCGGCCCGTGACACTGGTCAAGTTCAAGGATTGTTTGATCTTGATCAGAATGGCACTAAACTAGGGTAAAGCAGTAGCAGTGGAACATTGAGTTCAAAGTCAGGTGTAGATTTGTGATAGTTTGGCTTTGACATTCAATTTTATGACAGTTAGACAGGCTGTTATGATAGAGAAAGGTAATGACACAGAGAATTAGGTTTGTCTCGATGGAAAAGAAAACTTTCTAGAGAATCAGTTTGTGAAGACAATCTATATATATATCATGACAATCAGGAAACCGTGTGAAGACTTGATAATTTCCATATTTAGGCTTTACTATAATGTAAAGGATACGAGTTTCTTTATTGTAATTAAGCGGATAGATTTATAGGCTTAATTATAATTAGAAAAATGGGTGGAGAGTTTTTATGAGTCATCTCTATAGTTGGGTAATCAAGGAGAGATGAGAGGATAGTTTCCTATTCTAGAAAGGGGAACCTTTTAGGCACTGAGTGAGAATTTTTAAGGACTTAGTGAAGTATGATTCGGTGTATGGGTGAACGCATCATCCAACCATGTAGCGTACAAGGGGCTGCAAGTCTCCTCTAGAGAGATAGAGAGACAAAGCATATTCTCTGGTTATCAGGCAGAGAATAGAAAAATATAGAAAGAGGTAGAAAGCAAAGAGTGAGTGTCAAATACTAGGTTTTGCTCGATTCTTTCTTTGTTCTTGTATAAGGCTTCTTCTTTAGGTAAATAGACAAAGAAGAAAGATGGGCATAGAGAATTGGTGAGACAGAAAGAGAGTGAAACACTTGGATCTGATGGAATTCTCTCTAGGTATTGTTGTGATGGGAAATACATTGTAATATGTGATTATTATTTATCAATAATATTGTTGCGGTGTGCTATAATGGACGTAAGCTGATTTATGGTTGAACCACTATAATTCTTGGTGTCTTATTATTGCTTTGATGATAATTTCTTGAGTGTGTGTTTTTCTATAAGATTGTTCTATCTGGTATTCCGAATGTTTTGTCGTGCCTGGTGTCTATCTAATCTCTCCGCTGATTCCATTTTTTTTTTATCCTCAACAGATATAATGAGGCTTTCTAGCATTTTTGATGGAGTTTGTTTGGTAGGAGAGAAATAAGTTTGCTTATGGATAGGTTTGTAAAACCTGGGGAGGTTTGCAAACCTGGGGAGGATGTTCTAAGGTCTACAGGAAGTGTCATAACCCGAGGCCAGGGTCAGTGGCCGAATAGGTATTTCATAAAATAGAAATACCGAGAATAATTTTAAAAATATTTTTGAAATGTTCAGAATCTTTAATTTTTCAAACTAGCCGCTATAAAATATTTAATGGAAATAAAACCCACAATTATACGTCACTCATTAAACATAGCCAGTTTTAAAAACAAATATTCCAGAATCATGCATCAAACATTCATCTCACACCCAAACATAGACATAGGTTATACAAATCATGTTCAAATCTCACAATTAAGCTTACTTAGTTATTATTCAATCCAAATTTCTACTCAAGTCTGTAATCCACAAGTCTAGTAGGAATTTACTAAATTATAAACAAACTTGTAAGCCTTCAATACCTCTCTCTAAGTCTCTTTATCTAGATCAAACTAAGTACCACCTAAAGGGAAGAAAAGGGGTGAGCTAATTCCAAGTAGAGAATTGACTACAGGTTTTTATGATTAATAAATATACTTACGTTGAAAGCCCTGCATAATTAGTGATCCCTTCAAAATAATTCACAAAATCTAAGTGAAATTATTGTCCAAAGGTTTAAACATTTCAAATCATTATAAAACAATATATCAAAACTAGTATATATCTATTCAAGCCGACATATAACTATGTATGCAATCATAATATCCGAGGTATCCTAGTGAGTCACCCGTAAGTCCGAGCACCCAACGTAGGATACCGTAAGTTCGATGGTTGTATAAGTATGTGAATGCATGTAAATGGTATATGAATGACAGAATAGGGATATAAACTATTTTCCACAAAATTATAAAATAACTATGCAGTATTTTTTAATCAAACAACATTTAGTTCTCAAAACTGAGTTCTCAATTATTTTGGATTTTCTAGAAATTTTGGCAGTATAACGACCACTTTTAATCAAAACTCAAAAATTTAATTTCTTGTAGAAAATAGTTCAAAACATTATATAGATACGCCAACCAGTGTAGCGTACTTCCTAGACAGTTTAAATATCAAATCAATTCAAAACATGTATAAATACCATTTTTACAAAATATTTCACGAAATTTTATACTTATTAAAAATATGTAAATTTATAATTAAACTAGTTTTAGAATCAAGTAATCGAATCTCTACCTTAATCGAGTAACTAGATAATGCTACGGTGCTGTGGAAAGCATTTGACGTCGTCTGACTGTCGTTCGGAGAGTCGGGAGTCATTTTCAAACCCTTGACCGCTTGGTTCAAAAGTTCAGTTTTTCAACGGAGCTTCAAATCACGAAACGGACCTCACCACTGTATTTCTAGCACCCAAATTAGATAGGTTAAACATATAACTTGACCAATTTGGGCTCGAACCGAAACCCAACTCCTAACACGCAAAACAAGACAAATTTGAGCCGTCTAGTCTCGTTTTCTGTGCTCGTTTCGAAATATAGTCAATATATATCTCATTTTTTCCTATTTCTTATGTACATTCCAAAAATGACATTAGTTTTACAATCTAACAATCCGATCAAAAAGTCAACTCTGAAATCAAATATATATAAAACTGTCCAACGAGATTGAAATCAAACAGGACAAAATTGAGCTACAGGATGCTTACCAGTAGATTGCTCATGTTGAGACGAGTTCAGGCGACCGATTTCAGAGTCACTCGCTAGAGGGTCGTCGACAAAGATAGGCCGATTTTTCGGCATTTTCGCTGGTTTTAGCATAGAGATGGATGGGGAATGAGGAGAGAGAAAAAGGAGAGGGGAGAAAAGAGGGCACGTGTCATAGCATTAATGGGTGGTGCATTTTTTAAAAAATTGCACATAAGTCCCTGCTTTTTCAAATTTTCTTTCAATTTCATCCTTCGAATTTACAATTTATCAAATATTTTCTCATTTTGACCCAAATTCGAAATTTAATTTTTTTTTTAAATTATGGTCAAAAGATCAAAATACTCTTAAAAATTTCAAGGGTTTTATGGGAAGGATCTGCTCTTCGAATTCCAGCAAGCGAAGAAAAGAGTTAGAGGAGTTTTCGTCATCGGTTAAACTGCCTCTAAAACTCTGGTTTGACCATGATCATGAACGTTGATGCAAAGATGCTTACTGAATTAAGGTGTATTATAGGGTTGGTGTGGTTGTGACAGACAGCCAAAGTATATAGTGTGATAATGGCCTTAGTAAGCAAATATTGGCCTCTTTTGCTCCTTATACTGCTGAGCTTTTAGCACGGTCTTGCTTGCTGAGTTTAGGTGGGGCTAGTTGTTGTAACTTTGTGCCTAGAGGTACAAAGCTTCCTACGCACTTGCAAGTTTAATTCTCTCCTTAAAAAATGTGCTTTGATTTAAGGAAATTTTCAATTGTATTGTTCATTTTGTAGCGAACGATTCTATTTAACAAATAGAATTTTCTTCTTTTCTCTTAAAAAAAAAAAAGGAAAGAAAGAAAGAAATATTCTTGAAAGTGTTAGAGTTCGTGACTCGAATTCTGTTTGCTCTATCCCGAAAGATTCGCGATGCAACATAAGTGTTTTTATAATTGGGAGAATTTTTTGAGATATGTAGGAGAATATCGGCCCGATCCCGGAGCCCACCATTATATTTTAGAGTTTCGGGATTCTATATATTTTGACTTTAGCCATGTAATATTCTACCTTCTGTACCTTATTTTCGACATGGTGAAATTTCCTCCTCTGCCAATAAATTTTTCCAATTTGTTTGTTCTTGTTTTTCATTCTTTTGTCATTTATTGTTCCTTAATTCTTAACATAAAGCATGAAAAAATTTATGTGCCTAGCATGACTTGCACAAACCTAATGTGTCTGAGCTATGCTGCTGTGGCTGGCCCATTGAAGTTAATTAGTGTCTATATATGTGTAAAAATTATTAAAGATATATATGTGGCTTTGGCGTCTACTTTTCCGGTAGTACATACATCGCAAGGTTTTCTATCGTATTTAAAAGGGTGATTTGCAATTATTATCAAAAAAAATAAGGGTGATTTGCAAGGATCGTGATCATAATTATTTCCCAGAATTTATACCCAAAGAATAATTATTTCCCTGAAGCCATCCATTATAATGAGCAATTTTAAACGTTAGTTTTCCATGAACACATCAACTTATGACATTGAAAATGCAAATTATTGATTAATAATTCTAACCCCCCCAAACAAAAAAAAAAAAAGACGATTATTGGCTTTTTCAGGACATATATAATAAATCATTTCTTTCCATTTAAATTTAATTGTATGAGTCGCATTCTTGTCATTTGAAATCGTTCGTATGCCAATCAGTAAAGTACTGAAAGAACATACACAAAGTCATACATATTGGTACGCATTATGCCAACAAATTTGCTAATTTAACTATTAATATATATGAATTTCCCTATTTATATATATGTGTGTGAAGTATTTAAATTTGGTATTTACCTGGACTAGGCAGATAATGGTTTTTTTTTTTTTTTTTTTGAGGTCAAACAAAACTGTTATTATAAAAGGTATTGTTTACAATAACAGTTTGTAGTGGAAGAAACAGAAATGATTCCTCCAAAATATAAGCTAAATCTCCACTCCTCTAATTATCATAGCCAAACCAAATGTAAAGGGTTGACCACGATATTAGGAAAAAAGGAAAAAAAGCTAAATGCACCCAACAACAGTATACCGTCGTCAATGCATTCGACTCCTAAAATAGGAGATTTTAGGCCAACATCCCTGACTTTATAGGAGAACCCCAACTTATGAATCCTCCTCGCCTAACATTTACAACATAACTACCATGAGCATCTTTCTTAAATTGTGAGCAAGAGTATCAGATATGCGCGAACTTTATTGCTCTTTAGTAGATGCAAACACATGTAGTGGAGAGCAGCTTTCCGAAGGGGGAGAACTACACGTCTCCCTCCTTCGGTCTTCTTCTTCTTCTTTTTCTTATTTCAAATAGACCTATCTCAATAGGGCTAAATCCAAACAAAAACAAGTTCAAAAACTGGTTAAGATATAAGATGATGCCAGTAAGTTCCTACCACCTAAACGAATTTACGTCCCATGCATTTACCACAAATCGTCTCAATCCGTACAGAAACCAAACCAACCATGAAACAGTTTTTTTTTGTCCTGAGAAAACTATATACACATATCCATATAACCATATTACATATTCCCGGGAATACGATAATTTGATTTTGGACCACTATGGAGTAGTGTGGACTAATGATTACACATTCTCTAAGGCCCAAGAAGAAATCTTCATTTAAAAAAAAAAAAAAAAGGGAATCAGCTGCGTTGAATTATCACTATCAACATTCTTAGAGGTTTTTGTTTTAATACCTTTTACCTGCTATACTTTCTTCACGCCTATTCCCCTAAAAAAATAATAATAATAATAATAATAAATAATAAACTTTTCCCACATCATTCTGATGACTTGCATGCTTTGTCTGTGTAGGCCACCAGCCTAACTATTTTTATAAAAATAAAAGAGAAAAACCAAAAATGAAGGTGGATTTGATTACCTATTCCTTTGACTAATCATATGATACACTAACAACCAGGCTGCAGCCATTTGTTTCTTCCAAAAACACCTTATTTTTTCTTTTCGTATTCTAATTAATTTATATTTTACACTTTATCTGACAATGTGTTGGAAGCTGTTTGTTTGTTTGTTTTTCTTTCTTTTTTTTTTGAAAAAAAAAAACACAATAAAAAATAACTGAGTCAGTCGTGCGTGTGTTTTATGGTTCGGTTGTCTCTCTTTTATAAGTTGTTACAATTGTCAGAAATTTAGTGTGGTGAAATAACTTATCCACTACCCACGTTTTTCTTTCGAGATAGTGTGTATTGGGTTTCCTTGACTTATTTTACTACATAATGATAATATTTCCTTATTGTCATTATCCAGTGACCAATCTTTTCGTTCTGTTAAGTAATCAAAACTCCAAGAAAAAATTGTTACTCCTAAGTCATATAGGTACTTATCTTGTGGGTTACACTACACGCAATGGTGCGTGGAAAAAATGACTATATGTCATACCATGAAAATGAAATATTAAGCTATGAAGTAAGTTCGTATATAATTGAGTGGAGATAGATATATGTAGAAAGAGGAAGTTGGATATAATTCCTGGACAAATAAGACGGACAACGTTGGCGTTATCATTATCATTGCCCAACCTAAAACTTTCTTCTTAATTCTTTTTTCTCTTTACAAGTCATTATTTATCAACGTAATTTTAATCGAATTTTCTTTTTCCCCTTTATAGTACTGTCTCACGAAATTAATGCCTTTATTATTCACATTTAAAGCTTAAAAACTTCCCCATCTTCTATTTTGTTTGTAGTATCATATATAATGTGTATTGCATATATTTTTATATACATATTAGAAAAACTAAGGAAAAAAAAAGACTAGGATTACTCATGCGACTGACAAGTGTCCTAAAGAGCGGTGTAGTGGGAGTAGTTTTTTTTCCAAGAAGGAACCAGAAAACTGTCTCACGTGCCTAGTTCTCTCTTCCCCACTAGGTCTCTTATCTCCCACTTTTTTCAAACCCACCCCTTCTAAACATAGCGCTCTTAAAAAGTAGGAAGTAAAACTCAACTGTCTACTTTCATGGCGTACTCCTCTGTTTGATTCTTTCTTCTCTTTATTCCACTACACTATTAATCTAAACACCTTTTTAGATCTCTTTGTTCATGTCAAGTTTTCTCCAGCTGAACAAACCCCATGCCGAAATCTCTTGTTATGTGTCATTTTTACAAGACATCTAACAAGAGATCAAGCTTGCGTCTCCTTTGAAGCTTCAGAATCTATTTCATTTCATTTCGGCCATGTTGGACTTCTTATTCGGGTGGCGAAAAGCTTCGAAGTGGTAAAAAAAAACACAAAAAGCTGTGACCCTTTAATTCATTTGGAGAATATTCAATTGGGTTGTTCTTACAAGGCTTGTCCTGTTTAATTTTTGGCAGTAAGAAACTGATCAAACAGGTACAGTGCCGGCTGAAGCTGCTGAAGAACAAGAGACAGGCAATAGTGAGGCAATTACGCGAAGACGTAGCTCAGCTTATAAAGATTGGCCATGAAGATATTGCCTTAAATCGGGTATGGCATATTGAAAATCCACATGTATTATACATGGTATTAGTTTCTAGCAAATTTTCTTGGTCTAAGTTAGCTTCTGAAGTTGAAATTAAGCAATTATATTGTAAAGTTCTTTTTGATAATGTTTACTCTGTAGTCTATACTTCTCTAGTAATTCCTCTGTTTTGATCCAAATTTGGCTCGACTATTTCATTAGTCCAGATTGCGAAAGTCCTAAAAATTTGAGAGATTACAGCTGTTACCATAAGTCTTCAGTCATTATTTTCATATAAAGCTGCCAGCTCTAGAGACTACTCCTGCAAGTGCAAGCGTTATGATAAAGGACCTCTTCGTAAAAGTAGTAACAAACATTGTGTTAGAGTATACTATGCCAATAAGGAATTAAATACCTTGTACTAAAAATAACCAGAGAAATAAAATCCAAACCAATAAGAATCTGTGTTAGTGGTAGAAATAAGGTGAAGAGCTTCCGTATTAAGGTAGGTGTATACTATTGGACTGAGATTGTCCTATACCAATTTTCAAGCTAACAAAAATGAAATCTTTGTCTTTTTAAGTCCTCAGCTATAAGGGATAAGTAGTCACACTTACGATGTCAAGAGTAGTTTTTTTTATTAGTTACGCAGGGCGAAACAGCCAAAATATTGTGTGCTTCTGGACCTAGAAATGCTCGTATGAAATTCTTATTTCATTGCTAATTATTGCACCAAAAAAAGAATACACTCGAACGTACTATTATTAGAAAAGGGAAACAGGTTTTCACTATTATGAAATTATTTCATTAGATGGTACAACAACACTATTGAGTGCAAAGTTTTCAAATTTTAGATTAGAGTTTATTACAGGGTCATTCATTTTTCATATGATATATTTGAGGAACTTTCTCTCAGGTTGAGCAGCTTATCGAAGATGAAACAGTAGTAGCAGCATATGAATTGCTGGACCATTTTTGTGAATTCATCGTTGTGCAATTTTCGTATATTCGAAGACATAAGTACGGATTGTCTCCATGTTGTTTGGATTTATAATCTGGTCCATAATTGTTGTCTAAATAACAAGCCTTCAATTTTATTTTTTATTTTTTGTTTTTATTTTTTGATGATTTGGTGGTTCCAGAGATTGTCCAAATGATGTAAATGAAGCAATTTCAAGTCTTACATATGCCTCGGCAAGATGTGGGGATCTACCTGAGCTTCTGGTGATCCGGAAGCTTTTCGAAGAACGATATGGTCAGAAATTTACAAAGACTGCTCTTGAATTGTTGTCGGGGAATCTTGTCAACCGGCAGGTTATCAATTGTAACATTTGATTGATTTTTCATTTTTGTTTTTCAAAAAATAGCCCTTTCAAGTTGTGTTTCTGTTTAATTTTAGAAGTGTTTTTCAGTTTCCAGAAAAATGAACGAAAGAAATAATTAAAAAAGGTTTTTATTAGTGAAGTAAAGTGTGTCAAAACCACAGGTGAAAGAGAAACTTTCCATGCAATCAGTATCAGACGATATGAAGCAGAGAATGGTCAATGAAATAGCAAAAGATTACTGCCTCAGGCCAGAGATTTTGGCTCTTGAGTACTATTCTGATTGGCAAGAACAGGTAATTGTGCTTTTATCAATTCAATACAAAAAATTTCAGGTTCTTTTTTTCTTCTTACCAAACTCAAACTCTTGTCCTTTGTTCCACAAATGAACAGATGAAGGGAAGTAAAGATGTTCAAACTCCTAATGGCATAGCTGAAAGGTCAGAAGTGGGAACTCCAAATGCTGAGATGCAAAGAAAAGTCACATTTGTTGATGCTCCATTAGCTGAGGCAAACTTATCATTGACCAAACCATGTTCATCAAACGCTTGCGAAGACCGCATTATAACAAGTACTTCTGTTGCTTCTTCTACAATTCAGCCAGCTTCTACAACTGTTTCCGAGTCTTTAATGTATAACAAAGCAGAGAAAACAGAAGCTTCAGCTCAACCAATTGTTGTGGAACAAAAGGAAGAGAGAGTTGTTACAGCATCTTCCTCAGAAAGCTTCCCAAAAATTCATGAGGAGACATTAGTTTATCTGGATGACATAGAGGAGTTTCAGTCTTCCACCACAAAAGATGAAGATTCTCAGGACCAAAGACTCTTCAAATTCAAGTCCTCTGTCCATCTTAAAAAGGAGGATTTTCAGAATGGCCGCAATCATGATTCGGAAAGATTTGAATCGTGGAATGAGAAGGAAAAGCCGATCTCGAAAGATTGTCATAGAAGTAGCAGTTTGTCTAGTAGGAAAAGATCAAAGAGGAGATTAGTGCTTCAGGAAGACCAAAGCATGAAGGATACTGAATGCTTTAGCTACTATGGTCAGCCAGACAACCAAAGAGTTTATCATCAACAAGGAAAGCAGCACAAGAAAACTCTAGTAGAGGGAAGTGAGAGGAGACTAAACCAATTTTGCAGCTCGGAAATGGGAGTTACCTGTTCGTTATCAAGAAACCGGAGATTTTATCCGAAAAGATCAGGCTGCAGCTGCTGCTCCAACCACAAAATGAGAAATAGCTGCAGCTTGGAAAGTCCATGCTATTTTTTCACTGATGACAACGACAATGATTGTGATGTTCCGCCATTTGTGAAGCTGAAGAATTTTCCGCGTAGGAGTTGCAGAGAGCATTTGTTTTGGAATGAAGAACTGGATGATGAAATAGAATGGATTGCTGTACCTCATAAACCAAGGAGAAGAAGCTGTGACAATGGAGCCATGGTTTATGATGTTTTCACCTATCCAGGTCACCAAACTCATAGCCAAAGCAATGAATTGAAAGGAATGGAAGAAGAATTTGGTTCGAGACGCGGTCGAGCTAGTTCTTGCAGGACAAGAAAAGACTCAGCTCCTCCGTATTTGAGAACTGTGACAATGCCCCAAGAAAGGCCTAAGGATAATTCCAAAGACGACTTCCAAAGGTCTAGGTCTTTCCCTGCTGAAAATCCCAAACATGTTCATCCAAAGTTGCCTGACTATGATGATATAACAGCTAGATTCATGGCTCTCAAGAAAGAGAATCAGCTCACTAAGCTCCAGTATAGAAAGCAGCAACTTTAGCCTAGTACAAGGCTGTTTGCACCTTCGTATGACGAGTTTATTTTATTTTTTGTTTACCCTGTTTTTTTTTTTATTTTTCTTTAGTAATTTGTATGATGATTTNTATTGATATTGTTCTGATTTTTTTTTTTTTTTTTTGTGCTTGCTTGCTTCAAGAGGTATCTACTCATGAGACTAGCTGTGTGTTACAAGATTATAGAACATTATTTTTTCTCTACCAGTCTAGAACAATTTGTTCTTGTAATATTGGTCAGTCGTTGTGTACATACAGATCATCGCATTGATTATTGATTATAATTTTTAAACCAATCAGAGTATGTGTGATACTTGGTCCTCCAAATTAATTCAATATTACAATTTCCCTTTTTGCTATCAATGTATTGAGTATGACTTATATAGAGAAAGTAAAAGCAAAATAGAGAATTATGTAAGCAAACAAATCCTAGTCTAGACATCGTTAACACGACATGAAGTTAAAACCTGTCTACTAACCTGTTACTTTTAACACCATGGAATTTATAACCTATTCCTCATCAAACTCGTCTTATGTACTTTACCAGAAATAGAAGCAAATCCAATATCAATCAAACTCAAATGCAGGCATTCATCCAAACTCAAAAACTCTATAAGACAGTGACTTGGTCAAAAACTTGGAAGCTTAGTATCCTATCAACTTTCTACACGAAAGCTGCCTTTTAAATTTGTAAAATAGGATTCGAATCCTATACCAAACACGTTTTATAACTCTCAATACATTATTTTTTATCAGATGAAATCCTCAATCTCATAACGCACTCAATGCAATTTATAGGTTTCAAAAGTCCACCAATCACAGGGTATATAGTTTTTCAACCATTTATTAGATTGCAAAGCTCTCTAAAACTAATCTCGCCTTACCATAATTATTTTTAGGTGAAAATTTATTAATTTTTCAGCAAAGACGGAATTCGTTGACACAAGACTAAAATTAACTTTGACGATGTAATTAGTTGAGACCTAATATAACAATTTAACCAACATAAGGAGTCATCTCTTCTTATAAAATCTACCATTATTTCATAAGCCATAAGAATTGAAATTAGTAAAAATAATCCAATTAATCACGTTTCTACATATTCAGTACTGTTTAACAACATTAATTTTCAAATTAGTGAAACTCCACACCGTTCTTATACCCTATTTCTCGTAGTAGTTGTCAATTTTGATTTTAAAACAATTCGAAGCACGGATGGAAGTTGGCTCCTCCAAATTCTCAAAATGTGCATGACAAAACTAAAAGAATAAATAAATAAAAAGCAAAATGGAAAAGTACTATGCAGGTGAACAAATCCAATAAGCACTTAATTATAAACTTCTTTATCACACAAGGTATAACACAACTTGAGGTTAATATTAATTTTATTTTTTCCTCTTCGAGTTGGGAGATTGGAGATTTGAAGTCAGGACTCTCAATATTAAGAGAAATTGTGGTTAGCAGTACCCCGAAGTTAATTTTACCTTTAAGACAAACTGAAGTCACATAATACCAATCAAACTCGTACAAATTATTTTCATTTCTTTCAAAATGCATCATAACTCATACACTTTACCTTAAATAAAAGTTATCCAGAAACTCATATGCATGCATTGACTCAAAACCCGGAATTATACAAGATATTAACTTGGTCAAAATTTGGAACAAAAAATTTGTACCGTAAACTTAGTAACTCACTAGTCTTATTGTACAGACATAATTGTTGCTCAGCTTAAAATCAATGCCAATTATAGGGTTCAATTCCACAGGTCACAGCTATTAATGTGTGATAGTTGAAATCACTTTTAAGTACAAGTACAACAAAATGCACTTAACAACGTTTCTATTCACTTTCTAAGTTCCCATTTAATCTCCCCAACAGTTCTCAATCCTTTATACCTCATAGTAAGGAATCAATTTTGTCTAACAAAATTGGACGTGGTCTTGCTTGCGAGTGTATTCTTCAAAGCTCAACTAAATACGAAACGACATTTATTTAAGCAATAATAACGAAACAAGTCATGTTCTATATTTCTTGAACTCTATTTTACGCTATTACTTCTTTACCAGTTCTAATTTCACCGTACACAACAATAAATAAACAAATAAATAACTAAACATGAAGATAATACTAGCACATTAACAATACGAAAACAAAATAAAAATAATTGTCAACTAGTTAGAAAAAAAACAAAAAGGAAAAGAACAAATTCTATGATCCTTATCCTAGTCTCATAGGCAAAGCCCATCGATGTGGAGGAAATCCATGCAAAAGAATTTTACAATTAGGTCGGCACTAGAAGGAGCCCACTCCATCCTGGAGTCACTTCTAGACCCCTACTACTAGAAACAAGGCTTTTTCTTTTTCATTATTATTAATTTTTTTTTTGCCCTTTTTGGCCATATGTACCAAACTTCTTTTTTTTGACCAAAAATATATACCAAACTTTAATCCACAAATATTCAGGAAAAGATTTTTTTGTCCCTCTGTTAAATTTTACCACTCCTTTATATGCAAATTTCCAAAGCACATTTGTACAGCTCACTTATCGACAAAGGGTAAAAAGGAAAGAGAAAAAAAAAGTACAATAAATAAAATAAGCTTAAAAAGAAAGAAGGGTCACGATCTCTTCTAAACAAAAGGAAGCCGATCAGAGCCGTCAAAATTGGACTAATTTTCCAAATCTTTTTTCTTAACCTTTTCTTGGGCTCCACTCAAGCCGAATATTCCAACCCTAACTCTATCTTACACGCGCCGTCCTCCGAAGTGGCGGCCGCACCACCACCACGACCACCACCATATCCGGATGCCTCGATCCTTCTCTTCTTCACGGGAACCACGTGGCGTGCATGCGGCGCCGGCTCGAAGCCGAGTGTCAGCTCCAGCGCCAGCTCATTGTCCCGCATCGCCGACTCATTGTCCGGCTTCGCAGCTGACTCCGGCTCGGCCCTGAACAACAGAGACGCCTCGGCGGTCTCGACCGAAACCATGCTCGTCTCCGTCTCTTTACTCTCGCCGTCCACGTTGGGCGCCGCGTCGGAGAGGTGACTCACCGACGAGTCGTGACTCGTCGACCGATTCAACTCGTCTGCGCAGTAATCCGCCCACTTGGACTGAGTCGCGTCGCACCGTGTCTCCAACTCGAACCCGGTCGAGGCCTTCCTCGCCTTGGGCTTAACAACGGTTCGCTTTAACCGGCACCGGGTCTTGGCCACTCGCGGCTGCACAGTGGGGTCGTTGGAAGCCGCGGAGTTCTCGTCTTTCGACACGTGGCGAATATCATACGCCTTAAGAGGTGGGCCATGGCTACTGACCGCGGCTTCGGAGGTAACCGGCGTGATCGGCGCGCCTTTGAGAACGGCTTCCACGGCCGCTTGGCAGAGATGCCAGCTCCCGGACCACAGCAACCCGACCGAACCGTAAATCGGGTTCACGATCCTCCCGCATGCCTCGTACAACAATGACCGAAAAATCGCTGTAAAACCAACCCAAAAAAAAAAAAAAAAAAAAATCAATCATTGGCCCTTTAACATTCTGTTTGTTTCTCGAGAAAATGTAACCAAGAAAGAGAAAAAGAAGTGAGAAAGTAACAAACCAGGGCGATGGTGTTCAGGGCCGGCGTTGATGAGATTCATGAGCCCAGCACGGCCATAAAACTTGGCGAGGAAGACAGTGGCGTTGGCTTGAGACTCGGGGCTCTTGATCCACTGAAGACAAGGCCTAATACTGCAATTTTCGCTACACCCTTTTCGGAGTATTCGGCATCCATTACAACTCATCCGCATTTTTTTGAAGCTAAAGAGAGAGAAATTTTGGGGATATAATAGTCTTTTTGGTCTGTGGAGAAAGAAGAGGAAGAAGAAGTAGAAGTAGAAGAAGTAGAAGTAGAAGAATGGGTTTATTTTTAAGTGGATTGGGAAAACATTATATTTATATATTTAGAGGGAAGAGCCGGTGGGTTTTTATCAGGGGACGGACTCTAGTCTAGGGACGCTGCTGTTTGTGTTTTTTGTTTTTTAATAAAAAATAATTAATTAATTAATTTCTCTCCAAGACACCGGTTTCCACATTCAAGGAGGGCTTCTTTTCTAAGCTTTTTTTTTTTTTTCTTGGGTCACCATTTTTTTAAGTTTTTGAACTGCTCTGAGTTTTTCTTATTATTTTAATTTAAAAATGTAAAAGTCGTACTCTGTTTTTATCACTCTTCACCAAGCGCGTGATTTCGACTCCCAATCGTCCCGGAGTCCCTACTTATTTCTATTGGGGCGTAAGTTTGGGCTAAAGAACAAGGCTACAACACCCGTTTCCGAGAAACGGATGCTTTAACAACATTTTCGGAAATTAGCCTTGGTTTTATTCGAGAATTACGATGGTTTTAGTTCAGATTAGGATGAGAACAAAGGGGTAAGAGTGGAAATTCAGTTTGGGGAAACGCAAGTTGGGCCGCGGGTGGGGTCCGCCTAGACAGCTGGGCGTGATGGATGGTGGGGGACGCCATGCAAGTGGGTACAAAATTTGAGACGGAAAGCGAGCGGCGCGTGGCAGCCACGGTGAGGTGTCAGAGTGCGGTCGAATCGCCACATATCGTGGACGTGGGTTCCATGGGGAGCTGGCGGTTTATGAAACAATATAATATCAGTTTTTATTTGGAAAGAAAATTGAAAAAAGAAAATAAATAAAGAAAAAAAGAAAGTAATAAGAGCTCCTGGTTTTCGGGAAGTCGTACCAGTTTCGTAAAAACCGCTCAAGTCCCAAAACCGGTGACCGGTTTCCGGATTTGGTACGGAACTGTGGGCGCACTATAAGACCTATGAGCCAACGGTTTTAAAAGAAGAAGGAAAAAAAAAAAGCCCTTGTTTCTTTTTTTTTTTTTTTTTCTATCTCCATCTCTGAATCCGTCACGCGCACGCACGCGCAAGCATGCTTTTTCTCATATATTCTCTGTGATTCATGCTTATCCAGTAAAACAGGATTATCAACTTGGATTAATTAATATTTAATTTAACTCCCGCAACTTCACGCGCACCCGATATTTTACAACACGTAACTTATTTTTATCTTTTTATTTTTGCAATTTAAAAAACAAAAACAATATTTTATTTGTAAAGCTAGAAAATAGCAATACCCTATCATACCATTTTAATTTACTTCAAGTCCTTATGTTTTGTTTTCTTTTTTTTTTTCCTTTTGGAGAGATAATCAGGTTTTTAAGTTCACTTTCTTATTTGTTCTTTTTATCTCCTTGACATATCAGTCTAAATTTCCATTTTTGATATATTTTTCATTCTTTTTAATAAATAATTCCTTTTTATAATGATAATAATTAATTCACTGGATTAGGGTTTTTTTTTTAAGGCAAATCAACGAACTTGCCATCACAACTAAGTAATATCTTTTTACAACAGTAAATTTAATTGGAGAAATAAAATTTTCTAATTATAAACACTCATATGATATTATTCTCTCCTAAAAGAAAATTTTGCTAAATCATGTGCTGTTTCATTAGCTTAATATACATGTAAAAGCAATTCACCTATTAGATTAAGAGTATTAATATCTCTAAACCATAAAAGAGACCGCCTACGACTTTTCTTGATTTCTCTAAGCAGGATTAATTCCTTGCATGAAACTATAGAAATTGTCAATTTGTCATCTCTCTTATTTTCTTTTTTTTTGTTAATATCTCTTATAATTTATTTATTTATTTATTTATTTTTGTTAAGATTAACTTACTTTTATAATATAAACTAACAAAAAGTTGGCGTATCTGGTCTTGAAAAGTAATATTAAAAATTTTAAGAAATCATAATTTATACATTTCTATAAACTATGGGAAACACTACAAACTATGGGAGCGAGACATGAAACTAATTATTGATTAAAAATTCACAATATTTAATTATGGAACTACTGCTAGAATAGGGAAGAATAATGTTCCGCCATATCCGATCACATGCACGACTACTCTTCAGTGTTTGAAGCCGAATAATTGAACCTGGCATTTTATTACTAGCTAAGTTTATAGTAATTAATAATTGAACTTGGCATTTTATTACTAGCAAAGTGTCTAGTACTTATCTCTAACCTATTCTCTAGCTATTTTGTTTTCTAATTGATCTATTCGATTGTTACATTTATTTTTATAATAAATTATGTGAGATTGTTGTACGTGGTGAACAACAAATAATGGAATATTATATTTATGCTTGTTAATGTTATAATTAACTCAACTAAATTAATAAGCAATGGCTGGACGTGTTTTTTTTTTTTTCGCCCCAAACTTTTGCTTTGTAATCCAATGTGCACGCGAAAATTGTTTAATTTGATGAGGCTTAAAGTAAATTTGTATGGAGATTGGAGTGATATTTTACTGTTGTTTTCTCAAGTAGTAGGATATTTTAATGTGAGAAAGTTCTGATTCTTCTGAGAAACCGAGGACAAGTGGCAGATAACAAGGAAAAAAAAGTTAGTAAAATGACATGCAGAAGGCTCCAAAAGTCATGCAAACTGTGAGTGCTACACGTGGCACTCACTTTTAGATGTGTCAGCGTTCTTCGAAACCGCCACATATCCCGCACGAAACGCCATCGTTTTTCTTTTGGCTCCCGGTTTTTGGGAACTCGATTCCACTACAAAAAAACCCGCCTTTCCAAAAACTCGGTTTTACAGCAATGGACCAGGCTCAATACATTTTAAAATTGAAAAATTGGAATAATAATTGGGGTTTTTATGAGTTTTTCTTTTAAAAATTGAAAACAATTAAAGAAATACAGTACTTAAAAAAAATACAATTTCATACGGTGTACGGATGGTATTTTTCGAAACATTTTGTCAAAATACGGTGACAAACTTGTAATAAAATTGAATTTTTTCAAAATTTACAAAAATGGCAAAACCGTAATAAAGGCCATCCTTGACTAAAACCCCAGCACCAATATATACCTCATTTTTCTTCCTAACAACTCATGGGTTCGAAACTCAATATTTTTCCATATTTATTTTATTTTTTTCTTTGTCTTTTTGGTTTTTATGTTTCGTTTTTTCGTTTTCTTTTTTTTTTTCTTTTATATTTTATTTCTCATAGAACCCCTTCTCACTCATTATATTTTTTTTTCTTTATCATCTTTTTAATTCTTTTTTCCTTTTTTATTTTTTTTCTTTTCCTCTTTTTTAATACTTCTTCCATTTATTTATTTTTTCAAAATTAGTTACCAATTTCGTACTACTTACTAGTTCCTCTCTTTTTTGTTTTCTTTTCCTTTTTATTTTATTTTTTTTTATGGAACCATGTCCATCCCTAGGGCTGGCAATTTTCTACACGACACGACGATAAGACTCGAAAATGACACGAAATAAACAGGTTTGGGTGACCCATTTAATTTTCGTGTCAATTTCGAGTTGACACGTGTATCACGTATAATAAAAGGGTGGGTTTCGGGTCAACCCGTTTAACCCGAAAATGACCCGTGTAACACGTTTAATTAAACGTATCGTTTTCGTGTCGTGTCAACACGACATTAATACGACACATTTATTAATATTTTAATATATTAAACGTGATTTTGATTAATTCTAAGCATATTTATAGGAGTAAAATTAAATTAAGTAGTGCATAATCATGTTAAATTAGAATAATCGTGTCAATTTTGAATAATCGTGTCAAATGGGTCATAATATGACACATGACATGTTTATTAAACGGATTACACATTTTGTGTCGTATTACACGTGTACTAATCGTGTCATGTTCGGGTTTAAATTTTTGACATATTTATTAATCATGTCGTGTTCGGGTTAGGTGTTATCGTGTCGTGTCGTAATCGTGTCAACCCGAATACGACATGATAATACGAATTACTAGCCCTATCTATCCCTCTTTGTTTTTGGTCTTTTTTTTTAGAAAATAAAAATCATTCTTTTGGTTTTCCTCTTTTCTCTTTTCTAATTTCCTTTTTTCGTTTCTTTTTCTTTTGTTTTTCTAAAAAATAATATAAACTCTTGGTAAACTATGATAATTATTTAAGTTACTAGTTTCCAGACAACCACTTCAACTGGTGACAAGTTACCTGTTACCAGTATTGGTTACTAGTAACTAATCTAGCTACTAATTTCTAGACTAGTAGCCACTTAGACTGGTGAATTTTTATCAATTACCCAGTGTCCAGAATAAATATTTTTTAGTTATTTCAATAAATAATAGTATTTGGTAAACTATGGTAACCATTTAGGTTATTAGTTTTCAGACTGGTGGCCACTTAAATTGGTGACAAGTAACCGGTTATCAGTACTGGTTACTAGTAACCAATCTAGCTTCTAGTGTCTAGACTAGTAGTCACTTAGATTAGTGAATTTTTACCGGTTACTAGTGACCATAATAAATTTTTTTAGTTATCTCAATGTATAATAAGTACTTAGTATGGTTATTGGCTTCTAGACTGGTGGCCACTTAAATTGATGACAAGTTACCAGTTACTAATACTAGTTGCTAGCAACTAATCTAGCTGCTAGCTTCTAAACTAGTAGTCACTTAGATTGGTGACCTTTTACTAGTTACCAGTGACCATAATAAATTTTTTAAGTTAGCTCAATATATAATAAGTACTTAGTATGGTTATTGGTTTCTAAACCGGTGGTCACTTAAACTGGTGATAAGTTACCGGGTACCAATACTAATTACTAGTAACTAATCTAGCTACTAATTTCTAGACTGGTAGCCACTTAGAGTAGTAACTTTTTATTGATTACTCGTGACCAATAAATATTTTTTAGTTATCTCAATAAATAATAAGTACTTGGTAAACTATGGTAACCATTTAGGTTACTGGTTTCCAAACTAGTGGCCACTTAAACTGGTGATAAGTTACCAGTTATTAGTACTGGTAATTTTATAACCAATCTAGCTACTAGTTTTTAGACTAATAGCCACTTAGACTGGTGACTATTTANTTTTTACCGGTTACTAGTGACCATAATAAATTTTTTTAGTTATCTCAATGTATAATAAGTACTTAGTATGGTTATTGGCTTCTAGACTGGTGGCCACTTAAATTGGTGACAAGTTACCAGTTACTAATACTAGTTGCTAGTAACTAATCTAGCTGTTAGCTTCTAAACTAGTAGTCACTTAGATTGGTGACCTTTTACTAGTTACCAGTGACCATAATAAATTTTTTAAGTTAGCTCAATATATAATAAGTACTTAGTATGGTTATTGGTTTCTAAACCGGTGGTCACTTAAACTGGTGATAAGTTACCGGGTACCAATACTAATTACTAGTAACTAATCTAGCTACTAATTTCTAGACTGGTAGCCACTTAGAGTAGTAACTTTTTATTGATTACTCGTGACCAATAAATATTTTTTAGTTATCTCAATAAATAATAAGTACTTGGTAAACTATGGTAACCATTTAGGTTACTGGTTTCCAAACTAGTGGCCACTTAAACTGGTGATAAGTTACCAGTTATTAGTACTGGTAATTTTATAACCAATCTAGCTACTAGTTTTTAGACTAATAGCCACTTAGACTGGTGACTATTTACCAGTTACTATTGAATAGAATAGTTATGAATTCCAAACAGTAGCTATCAGTAACCACGCTGGTTACTTGTTACTGGTTTTGGATTTCTATTCAATACTAATCTAGTTATTATTTTCTATATTAGTAGCTAGTTATAAAGACTGAAATTAGTTACTAGTTACTGGGTTTTTTTTTCAGTAGCTAGTTATAAAGATCGATCGCTGGTTACTTGTTATTAGTTTCCAAAGTGATAGCTACTTACAAAGATTGGTGACTAGTTACTAGTGATTGGTTACCAATTACAACAGTTGTCAATGGTTATCGTAAACTAATCTGGTTATCAGTTATCAGTTTAGTTATTTGGTATCTATAATAATTTGGTTAGTGATTATTTGTGACCATTTTGGTTACTGAGTATTAGTTCATCGCTTTTTATTTTTAAATTTTTCCCTTTTTCTATTTTTTTTTTTTATCGAACCATGCTCTTCTCTTTTTCTTATTATTTTTTTTTTTTTGTTTCTTTTTCATTCTTTTATAACAACAGCTTTACTTTGAGGATTGATAAACTAAATATACGGAAGTCAATAAATGTAGTTATAACCTTAACACATCATAACTTCTTGATTGAGACATTCATATCATCTACCTAAATAAGTAAGAACTTCGCTTCTATATTAATTATTAACTTTATTGATCTTGTTTTATTTTAAATTCACCCTTAAACAAAGTCTAAATTAGTTTGTGGGAGATGAACTTAGTGAGCAGGCTGCAAACCTCTTTTCCCAAAATTACTTTTGAATAAATCATTCTAAGAAAAAAAAAAAGAAATACTATTTTCTTTGTATTACTAAAGTAATCATGTATCAAGGCAAGTTTATCCAGATTCCAGCATCCAAAATGAACTACTAGTTATTGCATAGTTCTAAATCAAATCATAAGGAGCTATAAAACTTTGTTTGGGTCCTAATGTATAAGACATACCACAAATAATAATGAATCGTTTTCAAACTAATACGAGAGGTTAACTCACTTGAATTAAAATGAATCAAAATTTTAAAATAGGACCCCAAAAAACAATTTGGCCCCAAAATTGAATATCAGAACACAATTTCAATTTTGGAGGTGCTCCGATGGCATGAACGACTCTGCCACTCGGACGAGTCTCGTACTTCCTGTAAATATCCAGGAGTAAGAAAAGGCAGAAGGGCATCACCGAGAGGAATGGCTTGACAAGATTATGGGTCACGATCATGAGTTCGATCGCAAATTGGGTCTTCGATTGCCCTTAGTGCCGCCAAGATCCCCGCCTTATGGACTGTCGATCGAAGAACCGATGCTTTGGCTCTAAACTCCGTCATGCCATACAATGGGTTGAACCCGTTCAGAGAGTAGAAATTGATAGGCGGAGGAATTTGACGTCAAATAAAATTGTGTCATTTATCTAAAAAGTACCATACGAAATCGTTTAAAAAATTGAGTACTATATATATGTAATTCTTTTTCAAAAACACTGTATAGGGTCTAATTTCCCCTAATAATTAAAATTAAATGCCCAGTCTTGAATATCCTCGAAATTTAGAAATTGTTTCCTCTGTTATATTCTACCCATTTTCCTCTAGCAGCTAATTTATCTCATAATCTAAAATAATAATAATAAAAAAAGACTGGCTACTTTATTGGAACTATCATTTGAAAAACAGTTTCATGAACAGCTCTGAATTAAACATAAAAGTATAACATGAAAGCGTCCACCACCCAGTTTCTTGATATTATTATCTTTTCTTTTTGCAGGGGAAAAAAATTGCATGACAAAATCGTGTACTAGACTAGTGGGGAAAAACTTGCAAAAAATGTGCAACTTGTTTTAATTTAGTGGGGGCCTTTGAATGAATTTGGAAATGTAAGAGCTTATGCGTGGTTTATCTTTCCCATATGGTCTTATTATATGTATTTTTCTTATTGATGTTAGTACAAGCTAACTCGGGCCTACAGTTCAGAGTCCTATATATATATATATATATATATATATATATTTTTATGTATGAGCAATATAAGATGGGGCATTCAATCTAATCCTATCTTATAATTTTAAAGGTGTATTACCACACTATTTTATAGTGTGATTGAAAATGATGCTGATGATGTAATAAGTTTTTGGTAACACTATCGTTACTCATAATTATATATATTGGCGCATATATATATATATAAGATCTAGTATAATAGGTATTTTTTTTTATTCAACATTGGTAAGTAGATCAATTTTGATCGTTAGATTTTAATTTAACGGTTATAATATCGCAACAAATTCCAATATGAATTAAATGATTACATTAATATTCACTACAAGAAAAGGAGCCTATAGCGACAACTCAAATTGTTGCCGCTATAGGTCTATAGCAGCGACAAAGTCGTCGTAATGCAGTCGTCACTATAAGTCGGTCAGTATAGACCTCTTATAGCGACGACATATTTTGTCGCCACTATAGATGACTTATAGCAACGACAAATGTCGTCGCTATAGATATATTTTTAAATATATACATATATATATAAATTAATACCTAAATGTCGTCACTATAGATGTCACAGATTTTTTTTAAAAAAAATTACAATTAGTTTAATTAATCTAAATTATTTCTTAAAAAATTACTTTTAAAAGATAAACAAGAAAGTTATACACACAAGAAATAAAATCAATCTGAAAAAAAAAACAAAAAAAAAAAAACCTCAAAATCAAAGTAAAAAATTAAAACTAACACTCTTAAACAAACATATTCCATACTCTAAAATCAAACTAATAATAAATTTCATAAAACAAAATATATAATTCACAAAAAGTATATTCAACCTCAAATCAATAAATGCACCACAAAATTCTAACACAAATCCAAAACATTTATATAAACACCTAAAATATTTAATCCACATATTTAAAAAATCAATTAAACTACATTAGAATTTAGGGAAACTTCCCTCTCTAATGAAAAAAAAAAAAAACTTGAAATCTAAAATAACACAAACCTGAGTAATAATTAATTAAGGAAACAAAAAATTAGTATTTATAATAAAATATTTACGTAAATACATAAAAGAAAAAAAAAACTAGATATGCATATATATATATGAATATATATTAATGAAAAATGAGAAGGAGTGAGAGAGAGTGCAAATCGAAGAGAATGGATGAGAGCGAGTCAGGTTTGGAGAGAGTGAGTAAATGAATGTGAGAGAATAGAAGAAGAAGAAAAAGATTTGAGTTTTTATTATACAGCATCTATAGCGACGATATTTAGTAAAGTCACCGCTATAGCCCGAATGACATCGTTTCATTCAAATTTCTAAATTGAGTGCGGTAAATATTACCGTTCAAAATTTCATTTGAAACATCGTCGCTATAGGTAAAATAAAATAATTTATTAAATTTTTTAGATTTAGAGCGGTAAATGTTACTGCTTAAAATTTTATTCAAAACCTATAGCGACAACAAGACACTTGTCGTCGCTATAGGTTAAATATATTAAATTAAATTTATTATTATTTTTTTAATTTAAAAAAATAAATTTATTAAAAAAACTGTATAGTGACAACATTTGTCGTTGCTATAGGTTAAATATATTAATTTTTTAGTTTTATATTCTTTTTACCTTTAAAAAAATTAAAATTTATTAAGTAAACCCTATAACGACGACATTTGTCGTTGCTATAGAGTGTATATTATAATTTTTGGCATGAAATATGGCACTATTTTTGCCCGCCAAATTTATATGTCGTCGCTATAGAGTAACCTATAACGACGATCGCATGTCGTCGCTATAGATGTCGTCACTATAAGTTTGTTTTCTTGTAGTGATTTGTAACCGTTAGATTGAAATGTAACTGTCAAAATTGATGTATCAACCGATAATGAATAAAAAAAAAAACTTATAATAGTAGTTCCCATATATACATATATATTAATACCGAATAATACTATGGGGCACCAGTGGTATCTAGTACCACATGATATGTCAGTCTGTCACTTACTAATCATAATCATAATTTAGGCGGGATCCATGTAGAACCTAATTTATTTATTAGAATCATGTCATGATAGACAAATACGTCATTATGGTGTTGGGCACTATCGGTGCTCTTATAGCATTGCTCATTAATAACTTATATGAAAATTTATCTCTCCTGAAGTGGGAGACTTGCATTTCAAGAAAAGAAACCACCGGCACAATCTTCTTCTCTCTACAACCCTCGAGAAATTAACATGATTAAGTAATGATCTTAATTGCCCAGCTGTTTGAACTCTTACATGTAACATAATACTTTTTTCATGCGTTGCTTTATTTTTATTAGCCTCATATATACTGACTTAAAAATTATGAGTGATTGTTATAAAATATATATATATATATATGGGCACCAATCTAATAGGTACTTTTTTCTCTTTACCTATATATAAGTATCATTTTGACGGATGAAAATTTATCATGCACATTTTTTTATATTAAAAAATAAGAGAGAGAAAAAAAATTAATGATGCACGTCTTTTTATGCACTTCATTATAATTGTTGGACCATCATTAGATGATAATCTAACTACTAAAAAAAATAACTACATATGGGTAAAAAAAATGTATATATACCTACTGAATTGGCAACCTATATATATATATTATGAGTGATGAGTATTTGGAATAATTTATTTGCACTATATTGAAGGTGATTAGCTCATGACCTAAACTTATCTCCTATATGTATAAATATTTTAATTGTAGCTAGATAGCCTAGATTATTGCATTATAAAATAATTTATTTCTACTGTAGATTGTTGCATATATGATATACAGGAACGTACGAGGTTTTCAACTAGTTTAATTCGTTTGGACTCTATCTCTATGTTATAGATTCAATGAACAATAATGATTCTGAAAATTTGTTGGCTATAATTGAGGAATTTATTTTACCTAACAACAGTACTACCACTAGCTATTAATTCTATAATATTTTACATGATAACAGACAACGATGCTCCACTTGCATTATATTTTAAAGAAGAATTATGGTCAAAGTAATGCTTAGCAACAGTACTATTCACGTTTAACCGAAACTCTTAATTTTTATAATACATCATGATAAACTTATAAAGGAAAAGGATACACCCAACTTGAATTAGCTTAAGTCAAGTTGCTTGAATTGGCTCTAACATTTCATCTATATTACCTAAAAGTTCTCTAAAGCATTGGTTGATTCCGTGGATTTCAAGATCGGTAAAATTTTTGAGCATTGTGTTGCAGCAATAGTTCTCCTACTTTTCTTAACATCCATATTAATAATAATCAAATATAAATACGTACACTGTGTATATGTTTCTTCTAAGCAAATTCACAGTTGTATTCTTACTATTAATTTGCTGTTGTCCTTATATATAGAAGATAGAATCGTATAAGGTATGTACATACATATATATTATGTAGTGTTAAGATTTTTTTAATAAGTGGTATCAAATTGAGACTCATATGCATTTAGTCATGAAGGTACAAATCAAATTGAGACTCATCACTCCGGCTTCCGCGACAAAACAAAGACGAGATGAGAAATCAAGAGAATTATGTGACGAGATGAGAAATCAAGAGAATTATGTATTCTTATATATTCATGCATCTATACATTAATACACACATCTTGGTACGTACAGTGCCACTGTGACCAATCTTAATTAAATTAAACGTTTTTAGTTGTCTTAAAAAGGAGATAATATTTATCAAAGTTGTTTCAAGTTTTTTAATAGACTATTATCAATAATTGTTAATCGACATACCGGAGATAGCTACTCCATATTTACTGTAAAAACACTTTAATAAGCAAACAGCACAGTCACATATACGTGTTCATATATATATA